>JARYHS010011868.1:0-13471 GCA_031002005.1 Vandiemenella viatica
ATCCGGCCGCGGGGCATGGATGTTAGTGTTGTATGCTGTGTGATGTCCTGTCCGTCTGTGCGTCAATACACTGAAAGCAATTAAATCACCTTGAGCTGGCTGTATGGCTCCGTTACCAAATGCCATTTAAAAAAAAAAAAAAAAAAAAAAAAACAAGTTGGATAATTCTGAAACCAACAAAAACTTTTGCCAAATGTGCTGCTCGTGTTAAATTATTACGTGCATTATTTACGTGTTATAAAGGTATTCTTCCTTGCCGAAGGAAGTAGGAAACTTAAGACTTTTTCCTGGTAAGCGTTGCCATATTTACTTTCTGCGATGTTGCCACGATGTTCTGCCTAGTAGTCGCAGCGCTGTAGCAATTTCCCTATACCAGAAATAGTGTCTCATAGCTGGACACACACATAGGCGAAATGAAAAATTATTTATGTTCCAGTCTCATCTAGAATATTTTCATTTAACTGATTACTTCTCTTGCAACAGTTCGATTCTGTATACAGATTACTATTCAATCACGGATTGTTGTATCTATATGTATATTTTTTCTTTGGTCATATAATTTATGAGGCACTAGATTCTGTGAGTCCAGGTGTCCTAGTGGTAACGCGCTGGGCTGTCAAAGTGCTGGTTCTCGGTTCAAGCCCAGGTGCTGTTATTTTTTTTTTCATTCTTTATCTCCTTTTCACTTGTTGCAAAATACATATCATATAAGTAAGTTTATATATATTTCGTGGTCAATTGGAACAGTGGAAATGAATCATAAAATTAATGTTTGGCTGAAATGAGAAAGTGTCAACGCATGATGCGTGAGTAGGAACTGAAAGCCAGTTTTCCAATAAATTTAATTTAACCATTACGATTTGTGCCACTCAACTTAACCAATTTTTTTCTAGTGCAAAGGCGGGAGATTGATAATTGGGGCAATGATGGCTGTTTAAAAATAAACAAGGACCTAAATCAAACTAATGTGCGGTTTTTGTAGCTAACGTTCCTGGTATTAGCAAGCAAACCAGAATTGAAAATGTGAGTAGTTATTCTTACGAAAACAAAAAATCATCATTGACGAATAACATGCTAATGAGAGGTTCCGTATTTGACAAAATGCTGCTCCTACTAGTGATCAGTAATGATATAATTGATGTATATCCTCAATATAACGACATGATAACCTTGTTTCCGAAATCTGAAATTGCAAGAAAGAAACAGGAAATTTGAGGAAGGAGGAAAGATAATGCCAGTCTCGTTATAAGTTGTTGTTACCTCTCTGGTAATCCAGAAAGAATGTTACTGTAAGTGGCTCAGATTCGCGGGTGCCATGCTGATCCCGGAAGCTAGGTGCGGTTCTCGCGGTTCCTCGGTTCGAGTCAGGCCGCAGGCAAAGTGGTTTTATGAGTTTTTTTTCTTGTGTTGCCTGTAAACTGGGACAGTGAAAACATATTATACACTTAATGAGATCAAAAGCTACACATGTCTGCATGTATCTATTAAGCAATCCCAAATTCGTTTTTGTTGTTATTCTTTAGTAAGTCATTATTATTGCAATGGCTCGGAAAAGATTAGTTTTAGTTAAGCAACGAAAAAAAAAAAAAAACGGCCACGGTCCTTGAGAAAGAGCAATTCCACATTCCTTTGAGCAATTTTCGATTTTGTTTTTTTCTATTTAAACCCACAGTTTTGATGGCTGGATCGTGAATATGAATTGAGTACTGTCTAATGACACTAATGAACTTTACCCTTCATCCAATTCGCTCGGCTAGAATTAATGTAAACATATGATTTGTAATTGCATCTAAACATTACTGATAATCATTTTTAAAAGTGAGGTTCAAAATTTTTTTGCTATTAATGGATCAGTCAAGCATCCGTACAATTCCATCAATGAAACAATACAGTTTCTGATCCAATCATTCAACCAAAAATTATCGGATTAATTTCGTATTCGTTTGCTGAATAGAAACGCATTCAAGATTTAATTTAGAACTACTGGTATCTTTATGTATTAACATATTAACCTGTTCTACGCAAAGTGATCCTAAAGTCAAACACAATCCGTTTCAGAATACTGAAATGAGTAAGAATCCAGTCTTACAGTACAAATCAGGATACTGGATGTAAATTCATTTAGCCAAAGTTCAAGCAAGTAGTTGGTTTCCCTCATAGTTGTACAAGAATGATAGTCAGGATATGGACGTCGTAACATCCACGAGGAAGAGGAGTGGTTTTATAAATATCCTACGTTTCAGTTATTCTAAGCTATCAGTTTCTAAATTTCTCAAAGATTTTGTCCAAGTTAAAAATCATAAAACAGCAGATAGAAATAGTGACACTTATTTTGCGTAACGTTTTGGTAACAGATAAACTACTATGTTGTTTAAGTAAAAATTGCGTGTCAGCTGATAGATGAAGTTAGAACTATCTAGAGCCACACTGTTATTAATTATAAGGATTTATACTTTATCTCTGTTACACTCTGCAAGTGATGTGTAGTAGGATAATCACACAGCGTTAAGCGCGCAGCATTTCCTTGACCGGATTGTACGGAATATCCATTCGCAAGATATTCCGACTGCTTTAAGAATTCATAATGATTAACTTCTATCAATACTCGTACGTTTTGTTATTATATTACTGTTGACAGTAACATCAAAATTAAAACACCCAGAGCTCGAATAAAATCCGCAGTAGCTTACTTCGGAGAAGTGAAAAGTTAAGTAACGGAAAAGAAGCGATTGCTTTAGTTATTAAAGCGTCAGCATAAATATAACAAGAAACTAAGTCAGTATGCTGTTATAATCTTTTACAGATGTATATATGTATGTTTGTATTTGTGAAATATTCTAATTTTTTTATTGTATTTCGCTAAAATATGGGCGTAAAGAGACGTTGCACACTCAACTTGGACATCAATTGTTTTTTTCTGAAACACTGGATTTTCAACCTCACCACTTCAGAAGACTCGTTATTTGGTAGATCCTCCGATTTGTTTGAACTTCATTGGCTGGAGATCGCGGCCCACCCATATCACTGTAAACTAATAATTACAAGGATCTTTAACGCTTCGAATAATTAAATTCTGACGGTTCGGCTAAACTGCTATAGCTTTTATCAGTCCATCGTTCGCTCGGATTCACAGCAGAATTGACGCGTCTAGATTAAAAGAAATTTGGGTAAATTTTTATTTTCTCAAACACAATAAATGTTCGTATAGAATGAATGGAGGAATTTTATAAATAATCTAGACGACAGTCTTAAAAAATCTACGAGTGAGAGCATTACAGCACTTGTTTCTCATTTAAGAATATAGTTGAATATTGGAGTGAAATAAAGTGTATCTTAATGCTTGATAGCATAGTATCAGGAAAGTGAAACACAGGTTATTTATAGAAGAAGGACGTTCATAATTTCCTGTTTCCGCATAAGAAGCCGGAAATTTTGGTAGGCACTCGCCTTTCTTTCGATCTTTCCTTCTAGTTTACTAAATGAATGGACTATTGGTCATTATTGTATATGCATGATTTTGTATATCGCCATCAGTGTCGGTTTCAGTACTACCTTCTAGAAGTGTGTCTTCTTTATTTATCAAATGTAATGAGATATAATAATTCCTTTGTTCTAACAGTTATGGACAGCAGTCTAGGTGCTTAATGGTTAAGGCAGATTGAAAGAAATGGCAGTATCATGGGTTCAAACCCCTTGGTCTAAATGAATTTTTACTGAATTTACTTTGTTCATGTCAGTAGTCAAGGACGATCAGTTATTTGGATCCCGCGGTATAGCCACGACTCAAGCGTAATACACAGCAAAGAGACTTTCACTAGGCTGCCGAAGTAATTAATAATTCAGATTTCATTTTACCTGAATGTATTATTATAGCATCGTGGTATGTGGAATGAAGAAACATAAAAACAAATATGAAAAGCATAACTGAAGAATCTCGTAATTACGAAATATGAAGTGACTTGTCGCAGAAATCAATCGTTCTGTATGTGGATATTATGAATATAAGGACTCATAAAACTGTTATCCTGTATATCGAGTCTATTTCTGTGAATATATCTTCCTACAAATTCACTTCTCCGAAGTAAGCTACTGCGGATTTTATTCGAGCTCTGGGTGTTTTAATTTTGATGTTACTGTCAACAGTAATATAATAACAAAACGTACGAGTATTGATAGAAGTTAAATCATTATGAATTCTTAAAGCAGTCGGAATATCTTGCGAATGGATATTCCGTACAATCCGGTCAAGGAAATGCTGCGCGCTTAACGATGTGTGTAAACAGCCCGACTTGCTCGTGATTATCCTACTACACATCACTTGCAGAGTGTAACAGAGATAATTAATAACAGTGTGGCTCTAGATAGTTCTAACTTCATCTATCAGCTGACACGCAATTTTTACTTAACAACATAGTAGTTTATCTGTTACCAAAACGTTACGCAAAATAAGTGTCACTATTTCTATCTGCTGTTTTATGATTTTTAACTTGGGACAAAATCTTTCAGAAATTTAGAAACTGATAGCTTAGAATAACTGAAACGTAGGATATTTATAAAACCACTCCTCTTCCTCGTGGATGTTACGACGTCCATATCCTGACTATCATTCTTGTACAACTATGAGGAAACAAACTACTTGCTTGAAACTTTGGCTAAATGAATTTACATCCCGTATCCTCATTTCAGTATTCTGAAACGGATTGTGTTTGACTTTAGCATCACTTTAGCGTACAACAGGTTAATATATCAGTACATAAAGATACCAGTAGTTCTAAATTAAATCTTGATTGCCTTACTATTCAGCAAACGAATAGGAAATTAATCCGATAAAATTTTGGTTGAATGATGGATCAGAAACTGTATTGTTTCATTGATGGAATTGTACGGATGCTTGACTGATCCATTAATAGCAAAAAATTTTGAACCTCACTTTTAAAAATGATTGTCAGTTATGTTTAGATGCAATTACAAAATAATCATATGTTTACATTAATTCATAGCCGAACGAATTGGATGAAGGGTAAAGTTCATCAGTGTCATTAGACAGTACTCAATTCATATTCACGATCCAGCTATCAAAATGTGGGTTTAAATAGAAAAAACAAAATCCAAAATTGCTCAAAGGAATGCGGAATTGCCCATTCTCTAGAACCGTGGCCGTTTTTTTTTTTTTTTTTTTTTTTTTTTTTTTTTTTTTTTTCTTTGCTTAAAAACTAATCTTTTCCGAGCCATTGCAATAATAATGACTTTACTAAAGAATAACAAAAAAAACGAATTTGGATTGCTTAATAGATACATGCAGACATGTGTAGCTTTTGATTCTCATTAAGTGTATAATATGTTTTCACTGTCCCAGTTTACAGGCAACACAAGAAAAAAACTCATAAAACCACTTTTGCCTGCGGCCTGACTCGAACCGTGGAACCGCGAGACACCGCACTAGCTTCCGGGATCAGCATGGCACCCGCGAATCTGAGCCACTTACAGTAACATTCTTTCTGGATTACCAGAGAGGTAACAACAACTTATAACGAGACTGGCATTATCTTTCCTCCTTCCTCAAATTTCCTGTTTCTTTCTTGTAATTTCAGATTTCGGAAACAAGGTTATCATGTCGTTATATTGAGGATATACATCAATTATATCATTACTGATCACTAGTAGGAGCAGCATTTTGTCAAATACGGAACCTCTCATTAACATGTTATTCGTCAATGATGATTTTTTGTTTTCGTAAGAATAACTACTCACATTTTCCATTCTGGTTTGCTTGCTAATACCAGGAACGTTAGCTACAAAAACCGCACATTAGTTTGATTTAGGTCCTTGTTTATTTTTCAACAGCCATCATTGCCCCAATTATCAATCTCCCACCTTTGCACTAGAAAAAAATTGGTTAAGTTGAGTGGCACAAATCGTAATGGTTAAATTAAATTTATTGGAAAACTGGCTTTCAGTTCCTACTCACGCATCGTGCGTTGACACTTTCTCATTTCAGCCAAACATAATTTTATGATTCATTTCCACTGTTCCAATTGACCACGAAATATATATAAACTTACTTATATGATATGTATTTTGCAACAAGTGAAAAGTAGATAAAGAATGAAAAAAAAAAAATATCACCACCTGGGCTTGAACCGAGAACCAGCACTTTGACAGCCCAGCGCGTTACCACTAGGACATCTGGACTCAAAGAATCTAGTGCCTCATAAATTATATGACCAAAGAAAAAATATACATATAGATACAACAATCAGTGATTGAATAGTAATCTGTATACAGAATCGAACTGTTGCAAGAGAAGTAATCAGTTAAATGAAAATATTCTAGATGAGACTGGAACATAAATAATTTTTCATTTCGCCTATGTGTGTGTCCAGTTATGAGACACTATTTCTGGTATAGGGAAATTGCTACAGCGCTGCGACTACTAGGCAGAACATCGTGGCAACATCGCAGAAAGTAAATATGGCAACGCTTACCAGGAAAAAGTCTTAAGTTTCCTACTTCCTTCGGCAAGGAAGAATACCTTTATAACACGTAAATAATGCACGTAATAATTTAACACGAGCAGCACATTTGACAAAAGTTTTTGTTGGTTTCAGAATTATCCAACTTACAGCTGGCAATTGAAAATACGGTGGGAATCCATGTTAACTGCATGAGGGCAATACAAAAAGTAACGTCTCCCAAGCATTCATAGATAAAGTATCAAATTAATTTATTTACAGTTTTAGAGGTTGAACAAATATCTATTTTTCTACATCATTACCATTTCGGAACACACGTTGGTCGTTGCTGTAAATGACAATGGTTCGAATCCAAGTTCAGCCATGCATATTTGTGGTTTCCAAGGTTTCCCCAAAACACTCCATACGAATACCGGAATAGGTTCTTTACAAGGGCATGGCCGAAATCCTTGCCACTACTCCTATCCAGCCAATAATCACCTCTATGTCACGAGGCGTAAAATCATAAGAATTTTTAAATTTATTGAGGAGGTCGCAGCTGGCTTGAAATCGATTAACAATACCTTCTCCCTATCCTTATTTTTTTGTTTATTTCTTTACGTTTCATCGATGTTGAAGTTATTACAGTAGGGAACGGCCATGGCCTTCTATAAGAATCGTCCCAGCATTTGCCTGGAGCCAGAACGTTACCGCTCACACGCCACGCTCGGTCTTCCGGTCTTTAGATATCATCAACCTTACTTTACAGGTAGACTGTGTTTGTTTGAATCCTTGAGACCTAGGCGATTATGGAGTCGATTATGACGGGTGACAAAACTTGAGCGTTCCACTTTATACCGGAGACTAAAGAACAATCACGCGAACGGCGACATCCTCATTCGCCAAATGCTTGTATTTATTTATGTTATTCCAAACAAAGAATAACGCAGGTAATTTCACGCCTTGTTAAGTAATGAGCATTAAGACCCAGTATTTAATAAATCCCAATGCTGTAAAGATCATGAAGTAATAGTGTCAACAACTAACAGCATTGTAGAAAACGGGAAAAACGGTCATTTAAGAACTCCCTGTCTTTAAGCCCGATTCTCAATTAACTTTAATTACTTACACCAGTTATAAAAGAATTTATTTTTGTCCTACGATAATAATCTGGTTGTAAATTTTTTAGTGACAATGGTCGTTTATTTTGTTGCGGTGCTAATATTTAGTTCTGCGCGATTAACTCTCATTTATTTATATAGTGCATAATCATTATCGTCCACCTACAAAGAGAGCAATAATTCCTCTTGTAAATTATTTCTTTCTGAAACGCGATGATCGTTCTACTGTGAAATAAATATATTGGAAACATGTGTGTCGTTTGAAAAGGGACAGATGATATGATTTCGGCGCGGCTTGAAACCCTTGTAGATTTTCGTCAGTTCTGCTGTCGCAAATCTTTCATGCTTACGTCGGCTATTAGTTACGAAACATTGGGTAGTTTCGCAGATGTTTATCTTATTTCCTGACGCAGTTAGGAAAGAATCATGGATACCTTATACTAATAAGCAATGTGCAGTTTCGGTACGCTTAAAAATAAAATACAAGTAAAGATAGATTTCTAAATTAAAAAAAAAAAAATAAGAACTACTTGGATTTGAACTCGGAACCGCTCGCTCAGCAACCCAGAACGCTAACCATAGGACCACTGCAAGCTCGGTGCTACTTTCCTCGAATAGGCGTATACAACGCAGCGTAGGAAGACTGTTTCATTCAATCCATCTTGGAGAGAGACACTTCCGAAATAATTTCTTGTTTCTGTAGTTTCGTAGTACTAAAAATTGTACCTCATGGAACATGATTATCCCTTGGTTTGTGGACTGACCAGATATATGAGTGAAATATTATCCGAATGAATTATCAAAATGAGTATAACAATCTTATCGTTATAGTTTTATGCTAATCAACCGTAGTAATATACAGCATTGAGCCTGTTTCCTGCCTCACTTTAATGCAATCTCGTTAATTAGAACTTTTGGCAAACGTTTCAAGATCTGAATTTTGGTAAAGTATTATAGAAATGTAATGGTAGGATGATGAACTGTTCAGCCAATAAGAATCGTCAGTGGGAGGAGCTTAATTCCTACCTGTTGGCCAATTGTTTCCTGCATTGACTTAAGGAAATGAAAAATCTGCAGTATAGATGGCACTGAATAAAATATCCACCAATGAAATTGCGAGGAGGCGGAGCCAGTATTGCGTTACTGTTGCCTGGGATGACATTGATGCCAGATTGTGCAAAATAGGAGTGATAGAATTTTTCACCGGCGGTCAGAAGTAAAGTCAAAGACTGTACGTCTGTATTATTATTATTATTTTATTGTATCTACCCAATTCACTTTAAGCATTAGCAGGTAACACCATATTTTAAACTGTTCCATTCTTCCGTCTTCAGTGCCGATTGTAAACTTCTCAATGTTATAAAAAAATTCGACATAGGGCCTAAGTGTTCTTCCTGAGCTACATACTTTTAGTGTGGATACCCGTTTTATCGCAATGGCAATACAAAATTATTCAAAACAAAATGACAAAAGATTTGACAGAAACTATGATAATGGGAACTATTAAGAAACAGCCAATGATTTTCGTTAAAATATTTCTGAGACTAATCAATCAAGTTATTTGAGCATAAAATAAGTCTTCCACAATTCTTTCAATCTTCAAGCAATATTACTTATTTCATTTCATATATATATAATATTCTTCATCATTTACACGAAGCACTAACATTCTTTCAATACCCTACAAAAGTGGGGTGACAATGAAACGTAAAAATAATGTTTTCACTAAACCTGCATAACGGTTTACCGTAATATTAATTAATAACTGCATTGTCATTGGAAATTTTTTCTTAAAAACAAAAGTTTAAATAACAAAAGAAGATTAAAACGTAGTCGTTGATGAAATATAATCATATAAGTCTAGACTTCCATGAAAAAATTAACTATAGCAAGAGTGAAAGCTTGTAACGACAATTGGGAGAATGCTCTACACCAACATTGAAATGCTGGATTGTAGAAGTGCATTAAATTCTATTTCAGACCACGATGTGAGGATCTGTGTGTGTATAAGTAAATATATACAGTAATACAACATACATCTACAGTCATTGTTGATGGCACACACAGAAAGGGTGACCTGGGAATAAAAGACTTTCGATCCAGCAGTTGTTTAATGTAGACGGCGTTTTATACATAAGATTTAAACCTTTTAGTTTTAAACCCGTCTACAATCATACTAGTGTAACTGACTGTAGAATATCACGATATTAGTAAATGCCGACCTGATTAAGGAATCAAAGTCCTTAATCATTTAAAATGTTTTACTCTATTGTCTAATAGTGTCTCCATTTAACATTTATGCGTATCTGTTAACAGATACACCTAGTACGATATGCAACCACTAAAATTATTCAACAAGAGTTAAAACTCAAAGAACGTCTCAGCCAAAATAATTTACAACATGAAGTATTTCACGAAGATAATATAAGTTACTAGCTATTGCTAGATTTGAGAAGTTCATAAATTAAATGAATACAATCGAATAGTTGAAGACATTGGTAAGCATGTAATATAATTTTGTATGGTTTTTTTTTTTTAATGTTTCGATTGTGTTGTATTACCAGCGACCAACGAAAGCAGTGTCTCAGGTGGTAGCAATCTGACTTTACCATTCAAGCAACACATCCCAGGTGCTTCATTCTTGAATTTAAGTGCATTGTAATGTGTGCAAATTTTCAACAACCACAACTGGATCGAAGTTATATCAGACTCCCTAATTACACTGAACTGCAATACGATCAAGATTTACCAGCTCGATTTATCCGATTAATTTACGTGTATACACTGTTCCACATAATAAGTATTAATTAACACGGGATTGTATTTGTAGATTACAGGAGATATTGGTTATACTAATGGGTTGTTGCTAACTTGTTGTCAATATATAATAATATTATCAATTATATAGTAATATTGACATTACTAATAAGTGTATGTACTGTTCCACATCCCCGAGATTATTCTCACATGGGATCAAAGTGAACATATCTATCTATCTATCTATCTATCTATCTATCACGTTGTTGACTTGGACCACTGTATAACAAAAACTGTATTAGTTCTCTAATTTTTATTCCACTTGCTTCTTTTTGCTTCGTGTTGTAGTGATAATATGGTGGCATGTGACTGCAACATATGTAACGCATTTTGTTTATTTCATTTTGCTTTGTTTCTACTGACCAAATCAAGGAGTGCCATAGCTTTAAACATTCTCCAGATAAGGCGAACCATTTTGTAAAAACCACTCGTAAATTGGTAAAGCAGTTTCTTAGTCTACCGAGGACACACATACAAACAATGACTTTTGTATATATGTATACAGGTATAACTAATGATTGACAGTACCACTGAAATAAGAAATGTTTTTTCCTGTGTCACCTGGCGTACGCAGTGAGTGAGGGTTTGTTTCTGCTGGTCAGATCAAGGAATTTAATAGCTTAAAACCTTCTCCAGACAACGGAAAAAAAACGCAGGTATATTTTTACAGCAATTTTTTTTTGGTCTACATACGAATATTATCTTATATATGTAATTACATTTGAAACGTGCAATTCAGTGCATCCTTGTCCAAGCCGTGTAAACTTCGTCTTTTTGTTATTTTTAAGACACAGATTGGAGACCGTTCACCTTATCGATCGTGAGAAACAGCATTTAAGTTCCAATCAAGCTTAAAGGTCAACTAGGACAGAAATATGAAACCGGCTTTGTGTATGTTACTGTACCTAAATCACCGGGATTGATAATTCTACAACAATGTGGGTACGGGGAGGTTACGTCCTTTTTTTATTAATTAGGACTACACGATTAGTTGACGTCCAGCTCATCAGCTCATTAAAGCAGGGAGAGGATGAAAAGTAAGGAAAAGGAATTCGGCTTTGGCCATATTTTTTTTTTTTTTTTTTTTTTGAAACAATCCCGGATTTCGTCTTATGTGATATCGGGAAAACACGGAAAACTGAAACACTGAAATGCAGACTGGAAACAAAACCCGCGTCCTACAGAATGCGAGGGACGCTCGTTGTCATTCGCCCACCAGAGTCGGTGAAGACGACAATTATGCTAACGTAACGAGGGGAGAAAACCATTGCCGCTACTGAACTGTTGATTAATTTAGAATGACCCAAACAATTGGTTTATTTTGGTGGTGAGATCATATAGCTAGAAAATGACTTCAGTGGAACAGATATTTCATTGTTTTGGTGGATGGACGTTTGCTGTAGGTAGCAAGTTATGCTTTAAAAGTATAAAATAGAAGTATTTTAAACAACTATAAAATCCTATAAAACTGTTAATATTAAATTTGAAAAGTACGTAAACATTTTTATGAAAATCTCAAGAAAAATGTGTTACTTCAAGCAACCAAGTATTACACACCGCAAAATAAAATAATAATAACAATAATACGTAAATAAAAGATCGTCATCATTCTGCTTTAAGAATGACTGCAGTGAAGCTAAAACTGACAAAAAAAAAAAAAAAAAACAGATAAAATGAAAAATAATGACGGAGGTTACCACACTAACGTGCTTCAATTGTCCACAGTGTCAATGTACTCCTCTATGCAATACGACTTACAACTAAACATTAAGTTTAATTTTTTACAGCAGTTCCTAATTTCCAGAAGGTCATTTGATGATCGACATGCATCTACGATGATCCAAAGAGGTGGGAGTATTTGTTCGTCTTGCTGGTATGATCATTGCAGATTGTAATAAGGTTTATTTTATCCAGTTATTTGCGTACGAGGAGGCTGCTGTGATAACCTCGTTTGTGGCTGTTGATTCGGAACGAGTTGATTAAACAGCTCAATTCAGTTACCTGCACGAGAGTATTAATCTGCACACTTTTGCCAATGCAGAGATCAATCGCGTTATCGGTTTAAAACAATTCGCAGATTTGGCTGTTTTGACGAAGGTATTGAAAACTGTTCATTTGTAAAGCTGCACAGATTTTAAACGTGGAAGCCAATTTTGATACTATCACCGATTTCGTTATTTGGTATCGCCTTTCGAGTGGATTTTAAGGTTAGCCATTTTAATTGTGCTTAGCTAAGTAACAAGAATTTATTTAGTTCATTCATTTACGGATCACGATGCGTGCTATACACATTCCTAAGCGTTTGATTTCTTTCGATTCGTAACGCTAATACTTGGAGATACATGGATTCCATTAGCATCTGGTGCAACAATGATTCAGTACTTATTCTCTATCGTCACCAGTTTACAATCGCACTTACCTCTTTCTGTTCTGGTTTATAAATTGGAATATTTCACCGATACTTAGATCTGTATTCCTGAACGTTTTTATTCCTTGCAGCCTAAAGATTTCCGGTAAATTCCGTTCATTATTTACTATCTATCTGGAGCAGAAGCTGCTCTAGTGAGCTCTGCTATCCATCTTTCCTCTCATATTCGAGTGAAACATTCATCTCGCACCCTATCCTACTTTCTCATTTCATTCGTCCCTCCGATTGTGAGCACTCTTTCGTTACTCATTTCATTTGACAGCGTTTCTTAACTCATCGTTTATATATCTACACTACTCGACTAAGTATCTTCCTACTGTTTTCTCAGTTATCTGCATTTGTCAAAAGCAACTTGGGCAGTCTAATTGCTCGAATTCTACTAGTTTGCAACTTTTTCTACACTGTATCGATTCTGTTAACATCTCCCTCTCGTTCCTTAATTGTAATGGACAACCTGCAAATCTAAAATGCTTCGCATTTTTCTGCATACTGATACGAATTCTAGATGTTATGGCGACAAGACGAATGCTAGAAATTCCTTTTTTTCTATCTGGATTTCCTCAAAAAGAGAATCTGGTATTCGTGATCCGGTAACACATTTGCATCATCGTTTCTTTAGCTTCTTGCATTCCTCTCCATTCGCTCTTCCACCT
>JARYHS010011869.1:0-24852 GCA_031002005.1 Vandiemenella viatica
AAATACAGTTGCGTTTTGTTGGCAGAGATTCTGTCTGGTCGATTTTGCTCATACTTGCAGCAAATCTTTGTTGGTCGACAAGAAATTGTTTTAGTATTCATGAGGTGAAATTGGGAATGTTTCATTTTGATGTGAAATTGGAAAGCTGGAAAATAAAGATAAGTTTCCACAAATTACTAAACATTTTTTTTTGTTGAAAGCGATTCACGCAAATTTCCATTCTTTAAAACCCCCGTGAACGAAGTTATTGGCGATATCCAAAATTTCTTTGGTAGTTTATCTGTGAATTAACAGCACAAATCTCTAATACCGCGTGGACGAAGTTGCGAGAACAGCTAGTTTTATTCAAGAATTGGGCTAAATTATACTCAATACATTAAAAAGGATCAGTGTCATAATTTTCTTCTAATGGAATAACATATGAGATAAAGAGCTAATTTTGTAAAATTATTAATGATGAAAAGAAATATTTGACGCAACGTTTCCCCTTGAAAGAAGTGGCAAAAATATGTGAGACAAGCTACCAATATATCTGGGCAAACATTTAACTTCTTTGCAGATGAAGCAATAAAAAAAAAGGGAAAGGAAATTTATGAACCGTCTCAAAAGCATAGCAGTTGTAACGAAAGCAGCCTTCCGTGAAAAATGTAGTCTTTTAACGTCACTTATTGATCCTGTATTCAGAACGTACTTCACAACTATATATATGAAGTGCAGCACTTAATGGAAGTCTCAACTTTTATAATATCAGAAAGATGTGAAACTGAAGGATTAGAAACGTGGTGTGGAAAGAAGTGGATAAGCCGGTAAGGGCAAAAGATATCAAGCGCGGAAAGACTTACTTAGTCCTTAACCTAATAATATAGTAGCTAAATCTTTTTTTATTAGCGTTTTTGGTAATCTAGCCTATTTAACCAAGGACTAAATGTTCTCGTAGAACATTTAAGTCAGTAATTCACTAAAATACTCTACGCCTACTAATACAGAGATAATATACACATGAATGTCATCAAATAAATGAGTTTCCAGTTCTCTAATTGTCTTTTGATTGTTACCTCGTATGTCTACAGCTATCGGTTCGTAATTTCAGACGTACGTAGAGTATTAATAAATTGTAATAAGTAACAAAAAAACTTTGTTTTTCGTTTAAAGCTTCGAGCAGTTAACGCTCTGGCCTTGCATCCTGGAGGACGTCGGTTCAAATCCCCGTCCGGGCATCCAGATTTTGGTAATCCATGGTTTACCCAAGTCCTCCTGGTGAATGCTAGGATTCTTCCTTGAATAGGCCATGGCGGAATTCCTCCCCGTTCCTTGTCCGGTTCCATCCCGCCACTGATGACCTCGACGTCAACGAGGCGTAAAACCATAAGTAAAAAAAAAAAAAAAAAAAAAAAAAAAATTAAAGCTTCGAGCCATGTTCCAGGCGACATACTCTTCCGTAGCTACTGCCCCCCTAAAATGATTTGCTGTTGTCTACTCAATGTAGTTACTTTCACCTAGTAATGTTGAATCTGTAGATGGTTTCGACGAATGTTTGTTAAGTGCAGTCTCTAGAAGAGAGAGAGAGAGAGAGAGAGACAAATCAGTCGGTCACGTATTTAGTCACCAACTGGAGCCACTAATGTTATCGTCTCATTCGAGAGTCTATCCAGTACAGTGTGCCTGTACACTCTCTCGTGAATTGGCGATTGTACATACCTTTGGTGTACAAACTGGGGGTTGTTAATTCTGCGCCATCACCTCTTGTAGCCTGATGCCCCAAAACCGCATGTCAAAATTTCTCTCAGCACCAGGGCTGCTACCAACTAGCCTTCATCAAACTCACTGAGCCCCGGCCGGCGAGAGCGTCGTGTTGGGGTCCACTGCAGGTGAACGAGGCGGGTCGCGTGGTGCTCCAGCACACGCCCGGCCAGCGAGCGGGGATGGCACCCCCAGCTAATTAAGTCCGCCCACCCCCGCGCAGGAGCCTCGAAGGCACAGTGCCTAATACCGCCGCACCTCCAGGGCTTTACAACTCTCCGGGCTTAGCCTTGTCTCCAGCACTTTATTACAACTCCAGAGTCAATTCGCAGAATGTTCCTGGACCACATTAAACGTCTGCCCATCGTTATTCTACAGCGGAAAATATGCGAAGACGGATTGTTTAAGGCCTTTTACAACAACAAGGAAATATGGCGTACTGTAAGAAGCTTCACAATTTCATGACACACAATCTTCAATTCTGTATGTTGTTTTCGAGAAAACTAAAGAATTTCATTCTTATTCATTTAAAAATCGTCCAGACTGTTAAATGTACAAGGCGACTGATATGAAAATATTATTTTTTTCCTTACTTATGGCTTTACGCATTAGAGGCGGATGGGTCTTGGGACAAGGAACGGGAACGAATTCTGCCGTGGTCTTTTGAAGTAAGCATCCCGGCATTCGCCTGGAGTGATTTGGGGAAACCATCGAATTCCCAAATCTGGATGCCCGGACGGGAATTCGAACCGACGTCCTCCCCAATGCGAGGCCAGAACTTGACCGCTTACGCACCATGCTCTGTGATATGAAAATAAATACGAGATATTGAATACAATATGTTCATATGACTTCCTATTGAAAATAAATTCGTTTCCAGTTAGTACTATACTGGAAGAAGTCGAAAAATTTGAAATTAATGTAGAAGAGATTTTCTTTCTACTTCAGTTTCGGAGCTTAGAGCCAAATCAGGCAAATAAGAGGGTGATCAAGCACTGTAATAATTGTCGTTGTAACCACGTTCATTCTTGCTTCAGTTTGCCGGCGCATTGTCATTCCATACACACCGAGTTGGTTGTTGCAGGTACTCGGGTAAAGCTCAAGGAATTCGGAACTGCAAAACCAGTCAGAAGACACAACGAATATTCGCCATTCAACGTTAGATTTTCTCTCCTGAAATTTCCTGCAGAGAATTATTAAATTTTAATAGCCAATGACAGAGCTGGCCGTGGATCATCTCCAATGTGCTCACTACTACCACGGAACGTTGAATATAAGCTAAAAAAGTAAATATAACTCAATTAAAAGTTTTAGGTATCTTAAACGTTTTGGTACCAGTTTCACACAATTTAGAACTGTATTTAAATCTATTAGGATCTTGTAACCAATATTCAGAAAGTGTTGCTTGAGAGTTCCTAGGTGGAAGAGAGGCGTTGGTGCCATTGGTTTCATGTTGCTATAGACGGAGTGTTGAAAATTTCGGAGTACATGCAATATTTGGAATAATTTTGTCTGAATGACTAATACTGTACCTCTGTATACAGAACATGGCGCTGTGAACATGTAAACGCACTGAACAATAACGATAGTCAAAATTAGTTGGTTGTAGCATACGTCACGTCACGGTTGTAAAAGTAAATGAACTACGTAATAAGTTAAACAGTTTTTGCACCATACACTGAAAATGAAGTTTTTCGTAAAGTTGGAGGTGTACCACCTTAGAATCTCGAACACGCGGAATGGTCTCAGGTTTCGCAATGTATAATTTAGAACGAAAAACTAGTAATTTTGTCACGTTTCTTAGGTCATTTACTGAGACTATTTTAAAAAAAGAGGACTGGGGGCAAGTATTGTGAACGAAATCAGCTAAGCTTTTTGAAGCAACCATCCTAGCATCAATCATCTGGTATGATTTCAGGAAATCATGGAAAACGAACATCTGGAAATCCGGAAACGAACCCCCGTCCTCCCGAATGCGAGGCCAGATCGTTACCGCTCAACCGCGCAGGTTCTAAACCAGACCTAGTTTTTAATCCTAGGCCGTATTCCATAATCGCCTAGGCAAATATTAGAAAGGCCCCAAAACATTGCAGCATACATTATATTGTTTAGAAAATAAATTACCCTCACCATTCGGAATAAAGATTACCCATTTCACAAACGGGAGGTGACTCTTTATTTCGTCTTTTGGTGGCAAAGGCAGAAGACTATCAAAACGCTGCTTGCGTGCGGTTAAACAACCCCTTTGTGGGTCTTGCTGGCAAATAAGCCTCAAGCTAATAATCTTGGTGATTAATCAAATACAAGAGTTTTGGCGATATCAGCTTTTATTTTTTGCAATAGTTAATTTTTCATTTGTTTGCGCGAAGATTTCTCTGAGTCTTTACGGTAAAATGAAAAAAAATTGATCCCGCTGTTGAAAATTCGTGATTCCGTCATTAACTGAATAATGTCCAGCAGTTTACGGACTAATGCCTGGAGCTCTACTTGCCAGTGCGGTAGCGTGCTTGTGATGGTCTCCCCCCCCCCCCCCGTCATCTGGCGCCGCAGGCTGGCCGTAACTTCGGTCCCAACTCAGCTATGAACTAGAGAGCGCGCGTCGGGTAGCGGGCCAGCAGGGGCAAGCGTTTCGTCAAACTTGCTCCGACACCGCTGCCGGCTGCTTCCGATTGAATTACTGCACCACGAGGGCTGGATTCCACAGCAGAAACACCACTCGCTCACTGCTGATCGTGGCGCTCCTACACCTCGCCAGAATAGCGACCAACGCGGTGGCGTTTAGGTGATTCCTGTGTCTCCTAGGGCATGAGCGGGTTAAAGTAAAATGAGCATGCTGTCTACTGTGGAAGGACATAAACGCTAGTAAAGGACAAAAGAGGGGATTTAAGGTTGAATGAAAATCGAAGATAAACTGAACTTGTGTACGCTGAAATGATGGCAATACTGTACATCAAATAACACATTTGCAAAATCGTTGCCAGTGCACTGATTTTCAACATGCAAATTGTGAAGATTGCTATAAATCAGACGTTACACCAATAATCACCGACAAGAAGAGGTAAATGAAGTGTTGTTTTTTGTTTCTGATTGATCTATTAGAAAGATCACACTCCAAACTGCATCCTTATATATTAATATGGTGATAGGCCATCTTCCCGCAGTTGTTGAACAATAATTTTGTAAATGAATCCGTCAAATACAACTGGTTTGGTGAATTTTGTTTTTTTTATTTGACTCCCCAGACGCGTTTCGCCCTTGTGGTGTAGGGCAACCTCAGTGGAGATTTAGTGGTGTTTCTTTACATATAGGTCTGGAACAACACTTCACACGCTTTCACATCACTGTTCATTGCAGTTTTCTTTAGACTATTGTTTCACTAGTTGTTTTTCATGATGCACTTGTTCTTATTGTGAATATTTTCTGTTTATTTGCACATGTGTGTTACACATGGTTTGTTTTGATTTTTCCAGATGCTTACAGTAGTCCAAAAAAATCAAAACAAACTATGTGTAACACACATGTGCAAATCAACAGAAAATATTCACAATAAGAACAAGTGGATCATGAAAAACAACTAGTGAAACAATAGTCTAAAGAAAACTGCAATGAACAGTGATGTGAAAGCGTGTGAAGTGTTGTTCCAGATCTATATGTAAAGGGACACCACTATATCTCCACTGAGGATGCCCTACACCACAAGGGCGAAACGCGTCTGGGGAATCAAATAAAAAAAAAACAAAATTCACCAAACCAGTTGTTTTTGACGTATTCATTTACAAAATTATTGCATCCTTATAGTAAATTTTTAAAGTTTATTATAGTAAAATTAGTTTAATTTAATGTGTTTGTCATAACAATTAAATATCCTTCCCGGCCTCAAATTCCACTTGACACAGCGAATAATATCAATAAAATATTTTTGCCTTCTCTGTGAACTTAATATGATTGTCACGTAGAGAAGGTGGCAATACTGCCCGGAGGATTGGGGTTGTATATCAGACGAATTAGAGAGATTTGAATCGAGGCTAATCGTCCGTAGCGGCTGCTTATGCGCACCTACTCTGCTGTCTAGTGCTTCCGTGGAAGAACTCCTTGTGGAAGTAACCTTTGATCGTCCCCTCCACACTACCGTAGGTCAAGAAAGGCTCTTTTTTTTTGTAACTGCTTTACGTCTCTTTTTAACATCGAGGTCTTTAGAGACGGGAAAGGATGGGGGGCAAGGATGGGGGCAAGGAATGGGAAGGAATTCGGCCATGGCCTTTTGAAGGAAGCATCCCGGCATTTGCCTGGAGTGATTTGGGGAAACCATGGAAAACCTTAATCTGGATGCCCGGACGGGGATTCGAACCGCCGTCCTCCCGAATGCGAGGCGAGAACGCTAACCGTTACACCGCCACGCTCGGTAAGAAAGGCTCTTACCGCCGCCACTCAGTTGTATGTTATCATCGCTACATTCACCTTGCTTTTTGTTTTGTACGACCTTAGTACGACCTTAGCTACATGGCGTACTTTTTACACGTTTCAAATCAGAAATTTTTGTTTTTATGGAATACCTCTTCTTCTTTAATCAGTCGTCGGTGAAAATTTGTTCTATAGCTATTAAAAGGTGGAGGGGCCCCTCGAATATTGTACCATTGTTGTTTTTTTACGGTAGTATCTGAACTGTTCATTAACATTTCAGATAACTGTCATTTATTTTTCCTTATCCTTATTTTGTAATTTAACATTTTTAAGCTGTTTTTGCAGGTTCCAGCCAATTTTGGAGGTAAATCATAATTTATTTTCCAGTTTTAATTTTTCTCGCTTCATTTTGATTCACATTTCTGCTTTTGATTTACAGCGTGTCACTGACCTGTCAGGTGTATTCACTTAACCATCGTTTAATATTTTTCGTGAAAAAAATCAATATGACTGTTACTGTTTAAGAACGTTAATGATATATTAAGTGATAATAACTTGCACACTCCATTACAAACTGCTACAATTTGCATCGTTAATTTTTCAAAAAAAAAAGGAAAATATAACCTAATTCATTCTTTCTATCACGACGTGTCTGTTCAACCAGCCGGCCCTGGTAGTGCGAGAGGGCTTCGCGTTGCAGAGGTCGCCCGTTCGAGTCCGGCCTAGGGCAGGGGTGGTTTTAATTATGTGTTGTATCCGTTCACTGTAGGCCTTTCACTTGTGCTCACCAATAACACGAGAAGATTCTATATGCACAATGGAGGAGTAAAAGAAACAAAGTTGTTGGCTGAATGGGTATAAGGCTGAATGTCGTTAAAAAGAGAGAGATATTTGCAACCATATCTGAGGACAAAAAACCATTTTCTGAAAACCTATTGTCTATAGTCACACAAGTGAGAGCTGTAAGCTGTAGCTACTTAACGCGCTATGAAATGTTTTTTCCTGAGTGATGGGGAATTTTTCCCTTCATCAACAAAAACCTTAGAATATGATGGACGTATTATTGTTAAAATTACAGTCTTCCTTATTCTCCCAGACAACTAAAACCATAAATACTCATCATCGCCAGACGAATTTGTGAGTGACGGAAAGAAGCGGTAGAACCGATCTATAAAATACTTTTCTTTCTCTGACGTTCCAGAGATTCTCTAAACAATACGCAAATTTCATATTTCTAATAAACTTTCACAACAACGACGACCAAACAGGACGGTCCTTATTATTATTTGTATTTGTTGTGCTATACCTCCAGCGGCCTGCTTCATTCAGCTCATTGTCTTCGTCGTATCGGCCTTGTTACCAGCCCAGTGCGGTAATTAAAAAGCATTCACAGATATCCCGCTGTTCATATTCTAATTAGCTGCTGGTTCTGTAAGTATTATTAGGAACTTTCTGTCGAGTAGGCGGAACTAAGTTCTCGCAGCTATAGCTGAAAACTGCGAGATGGAACTTTAAGCTCAAATGGACATCAACCAATTCTATTTTAGGATTTTTGAAAAGTACGCAGTTGGTTATTCTGTCAGGTGCGCCTGTAAATGCTTCCGTTCCGACCGGCGTACGAAGTTTTTATCTTTTAATATCTCTCTGCCTGCGTGGGAAAGTTGTTAACGCACAGTTCATCCGACATTAGAAGCTTCCTGCCTCCCGCACGGAGTTAGGCTTTACCAACTGGCACCGAGGGTGGTGGTGTAACGGTTAGAGTTCTGGCCTCGCATTCGGGAGGACGGAGGTTCGAATCCCCGTCCGGGCATCCAGATTTGGGTTTTCCATGGTTTCCCAAATCACTCCAGGCAAATGCCGTGATGCATCCTTCAAAATTCCATGGCCGAATTCCTTCCCGTTCCTTGCCCACCATCCTTTCCCGTCTCTAAAGACCTCGCTGTTAGAGAAACGCTAAGCAGATGAAAAAAAAATACCAACTGGCGGTGGCATTTCTTTCTTCTAGAAGGATGGAGTAAATCCAAATTTTTTAGATTTTTCATTTCAGATACAGGCATATTAAATATTGGTAGTGTGTCATTAATAAAAATGCTGGGTTTCTTGCATGAGGAATCTATTGATATAAAAATGTAATAATCAATAGCAAAGTAGAATGTTATTGAGTCAATCCCACGTACGCAACACATACCAATTATCTGCACTACTGAAGCAGTAGTGAAGCGAGAGTCTGTTAAGCTTAAAAGAAGATTTAATTTCAAGCGAGTACAATGAGGAAAGTTCTCTCAAGAACTAGATGAGGAAGTGCTAAACCTCGACCCATCTCCAAATACATACGATAAGTTTATTGAAATAGTTAAAGCCATCTCACGCAAACATGTTCGTCGAGGCTGGAGAACGAATTATATCGCTGGACTGGATAATGACTCCAAGTTTCTTCTTTAGAGATACGAGCACCTATACGAAGAAAATCCTTTCTATGAAGAAATCATACAGACAGGGGAAGATCTCCTACACGCTGTGTCTACTGCTAGAAGAGATAAATGGTGCAATTTAATGTCAGATTTAAACATGAAACAGAATAGTCGTAAGGCTTGGAAATTACTGAAGAATCTCAATACTGAGCCAACTAGCGTCCTTAAAGTTATTCCAGATCAAATGGCGCGCCAATTGCTGCTGTATGGAAAGACTAGAAGATGACCTGAAAATAGAAAGCCCCAAAGACCCACGGACGAGCCAGACCACCTTGGGACCCCATTCACAATAGTAGAACTGGAAGCCGACTTGCAGTCTTTGAAGATTAACGATGAAGATTAGATGAACTGAGAACAGAGCAAATTAAAATGTTTGGCCCAGCTACAAAGCAGTGGATCTTGAATTTAATGAATGCCTGCACCTCCAACTTACAGATCCCCAAGATCTGGCGGAAAGCCAAAGTTGTAGCACTGCTAAAGCCTGGAAAGGAACCAACAGATCCAAACAACTTCCTACTAGTTTCATTCCTTTTCCATTTATACAAAGTCTTGGAGAGATTGATACTCAACTGTATCTCACAGTGCATTAACAAAATTCTCATAAAGGAACAGGCTGGTCATGCTGCGGCCAAATTCTTAACCTGACACAGTATATGGAGGACGGTTATGAAAGAGGACAGGTTACAGGTGTGGCATTCATCGATCTCACAGCGGCGTATGATACAGTCAACCACAAAATGTTGATAAGTAAGGTATACTCCACCACAAAAGACTACCATCGTACACAAGTCGTCCAGTGTTTACTAAAAAAGGTTTAATGTCACCCTCCACAGTAAGAAAAGTCGCTGGAGAACTCAGAAGAATGGCCTCCCTCAGGGTAGTGTGCTGGTCCCGCTCTTGTACAACATATATACAAATCACCAACAAATCATTCCTGGAACAAGAGCATTCATTTATGCTGATGACACAGCAGTTGCAACTCAAGGCACAACCTTTGAGGCGGTGGAGGCGAAGCTGACAACAGCTCTTGAAGATATGGCCAAGTATTATGATGCTAATCACTTGAAGCCCAACCCTGGAAAAACACAGGTCTGTGCATTCCACGTGAGAAATCGAGAAGCCAGAAGGAAGTTGAACTTCAACTGGAGGGAACAACTATTAAATTGCGATACTCCAAAATATCTGGGAGTAAAGCTTAATCGGTTTCTTACATTCGAAGGCCACTGTGTGGATCCGAAACTCAAAGTATCCGCCCGGAACAACATCATCCGGAAACTTACAAGTACCTCCTGGGGAGCACAGCCAAATGTGCTTCGTACATCTGCCCTGGCACTTAGTTTCTCTGCAGCAGAATACTCAGCACCAGTTTGGCAAAACTCTGCACATGCTAGGCAGGTAGATATAGCACTAAATGATACTGGTCGCATTGTAACAGGTTGCCTGAATCCAACTCCTGTCAG
Source organism: Vandiemenella viatica (assembly GCA_031002005.1). Classification (NCBI taxonomy): domain Eukaryota; kingdom Metazoa; phylum Arthropoda; class Insecta; order Orthoptera; family Morabidae; genus Vandiemenella; species Vandiemenella viatica. The sequence continues at coordinate 10,073 of JARYHS010011869.1, forward strand.
CAGAATATACTAAATCATGGGTATAGCACCACCTGATATTCGAAGGAAAACAGCTGCAGAGATGGAGAAGAGGAAACAGGAAACAGACCCCAGACACCTTCTGTTTGGACACGAACCTCAACCCACAAGGCTTAAGTCAAGAAAGAGCTTCATACAGTCAACTGCAGCCATACCATCTTCACCTGGAGCACGCAGTGTAGAACTGTGGCGAAATTCGTTGCCTGAAGGGCACTGGAGGAATATCAAAGAGGCACCGGCTGCGGGGTGTAATCAGCCATATGCTATATGGAAGGCACTAAATAGATTAAGAACTGAAGTGTCCCGATGCAAATCCGAGATCAAGGAATGGGGTTACACTACTGAAAACGAATTAAGTGAATGTAATGAGCTGCAGGACCCTCAACATCTCTTGGTATGTAGTAACATCTCCTGAAACCTGCACTATCGACGACCAAAAGGAAAATGAGAAGGCCATCAGGATTAAGGAATTCTGGTCACATTCCATTCATTTGTGTTCTATAGTGTTAATATTAATTAATTAATTTTATTTGATTCAATTTGTTTCAACTTGCAATGTTTTTTTCCTGGACACGTGAAATAAAGAAACCAATAGTAGGCTATAGAAACATAACACATTAGCAAGTCAGTATGATAAACCGAGAAGAAGGCAACAGTGATACAGACGCCGAGAATCACACGTGAACCGTAGACGCAATTCTATTAGTAACAGTGTTTCGCATGGGTCTCGTCTAAGTGCCAACGTAGCTAGTCGCCTGGTGGAGGAACCGAATGGATGGCATTAAATTAGAAAAGTTTATGGAAATTTTTATGACAGACACGTAATAATTCCACCACTTCTAAGGAGGATGCCGGAATCGCAAGACCTAACAACTGGTCAAAAGAAATCCTGTTAAAGGTATTTTAAAGAGCACTAGAGCACTTGAGTGAAGTTGGCTATGCCCCATCAACACGCTCCCGCTTAGAGTAGCCTCGTTCAACGTTCTGGAAGCGCACAAGTGAGAGTTCGTAGAGAATTTGTTCACCTGACTCAAAAGTTCGTAAAATTACTGCGACATTTGTATAATTGCTTTCTGCACAAAGGTTTACTTATTAATTATTCTTTGAAATGACGTCACGGTGAAGCTTTTGAAATACTCATTGACTTACTTTCTCTGTATTTCCAAGCAAAGATGTATAATTAATTATTATCTACAAGTATGTACTTTCTTGCTGCAATCGCAAACATTTCTATTCTTTGTTTGATATGGGGAAGTTTCATATGCTGGTCTCTTTTAGTTTATGGAACAAATGTGATTGAGTTACACATGGTATATCGAAATATAAAACGATATTTATTATCTTCATAGACGATACAAAATACGTTGAACATTTACTCAACACATTCATTTCCATAACTGCATTCAAACTGCAGATACAAATGAAAGACTTCCCGTTGCTTTAACCGGTATAGCTGATGGCATGTGCAAGCATAATATGATTTCTTGGGGTTGATAAATCTAACCTCACGAGGGATGACAAAAACAGAAGGAATATAGAAACTGATCAGTCATGACAAAAAAACTACAGGAAACAAACTGAACATGTGATGTAGTCTTCAAGGATTTTCAGCCAGATCGTGTTATAAAAGCATGACGTTTCGATGATCTCCTCTGTCGTCTTCATCGCTTTTTGTAACATTATCTGCGAATACAACATCACATTGACGCGTCGTACAAGTCTGCAGGCTTGCCTTCTTTGCAGGATGGCGCCTTTAGTAACAACCGTCATTTCTGAGGACATTTGAAGATGACTTACCACAAGGAAGCATACTGACTATTTAAATTCAGGCGATTTAAGAGTGTCTTTTGCATTGTTTTGTTTGTGAAACTTAGTTTTTAGAAGTGCAATGGCTTCCAGTATACCATTTACCAAAATGACTATGGAAAATGTCATAAAATTCTTAATAAAATTGGCCGAGATGCCGGTACCGGGGGTTGAAGTCACGTTCCTCTCGCCTCCCAGCTTCCACTGTTGCGGCGCTTTACCACAGTTTGCCGGGCGTTTACTCTATGATATACAACTCGTGGTGTTTCATAACGGAGCATTAACAGGAATTCCTGAATAGATAATAAAAATTGACTCAAGTTTGCTCAATCTAAAATGCTCCCTGATACTTCAGTTTATTTTTTTATCAAATAGAATCTGCATCGTGTCCGATGACGACTTGACATTATTACGAAGTTCAACGTTCCCCACCAGTCGTTTGCCTTTAACCTTACGATATACAATTGCCCGCTTTAAAATTAACGTTTTGGTTTCTAAAAAGCTTCAGCAATTGGACTTCATCAAACAGATAAGTTAAAATACTTCCATTTAGATCGATTCGAAAGAATTTTGCCTTCATTTTTTTAAAAGCAAAATATCAGCTTTTGATTTATCTCTTCACTTTCGTTTTAACAATTAATACACATTATTTATACAATATAATCAATTTCTTCGCCAATTTATATATATATATAAACAAAAATTGACGAAGAAAAGAATTTTACTGTGTAATGTGTATTAGTTGTTACTTGGCAAATGATAAGTTACGAAATACACATTACAAAACAATATTTATTCATGAAATGTACAAAAATAAGTTTAGTATTCGAAACTTTGTATCTCTTCTTATCTTTTGGCTTCTTACGGATATGAACTTGTACTGCCTCTGCCACTAAAGAAAGCGTCTCTACTCTTCAAACTCTCAGCTAATTACGTTAGCCAAATACACAGCTGCCTGCTTCTTGTGAGATATGTTATTCAAGTTACTACCGATATTCAACATGGAACAGAGGTCGAATATGGTTGATATTCTAATAGTGTGTTCTCTCATCAGAGTTCAGGGCACTGTAGCGAATAGATATAGAACTTCTGGAAACAATCGCAGGAGCAGAGGTGGTCCGTCCGCTTTATTCTCTACGGAAGTCTTGGGAACCGAACGGAGCGCCATTTTGGTTTCTGTCGAATGAAACGGCTGGAATGTGGTAACACGGCGGTTCCTTTTGATCATCCAGACTACACCTCGCAAAATCACAATGGCTTCCTTACATGTATACAACAGCATTCATCAAGACGATACGAACCTTGAAAGAGGAGCTGAATTTTCCGATGAGTTAAAAGATTAATTAAGTATGAGGTAAGATAGATTCATCTGGTCTTATAAATCACCATTCCGCCTTTACCATAGCTAAATTGGTACCATGGTACATCTACAGCAAAGTTCACAAACTAAAAAAGAATGTGAAAAAGCTTCGGTGCAGATGAAGGCTACTTTCAGTAAACGTAATCCCAGTATAATTCTTGGCTATGCTGGGATTAAAACCGGAGACCACGTACTTTTAATACGTGTGTATTTGCACTTATTAGCCGTACCTTTCTACTGGTAGGTTGCTTGTAATGTTTACCTCTCGCGTGTCCCTGGCGTAGCCAGAGCGGATATTTTCCAGGTTGATCTCAATGCGCGTCGTTCTGATTCTCCACTCGTACCTCTTTAGCCGCTCTTGTTGCCGGACAAAGACGACGGGAGCATCGGCGGCTTTCAAACTTCTGCCGAGGTTTATAACAATCCAGTCGAGGACCAACTTTACAGAAAAGTCTGCGCTGGCTTTTTATCCGCAATTAAATCCGCGCCTGGAGATTTCAGAAGCCGAAAGTCTTGATTTTCTCCCTTTTGTGTGGCAGCTAATTGTGTTACAAGTTGTTGGCGGTGGGGGAAGGTGGAGGGGGGCTCATTACGAGGGTCCGATCACAGCCTACCCCTCACACCCTCTCCCCCCTCTTCACTGCCGGTTGGCCTGCTGTCATCAAATTGGAAAAATCACTGATATTCAATAGGGTTATTTCACACAGTCGTTTACAGAAATACAGAATTAGTGGTTTGGAGACATCTATTTTACATTCTATGAAATGCTCTCGGGTAACAAGCCGACTTAAGGAAGAGTTATCACGCGATATTTCGGCCATCGCAATTCACTGTCACCAGATGATGGCGACAGTGTTCTGATCGCCGAAGTATCGTGTGATAACTCTTCATTAAGTCGGCTTGTTACCCGAGAGCATTTCATAAATTCTCAACGCCCAAAGAAATTTGTTCTTATGTATTGATTCTGCATGTTTGTATACCAAATGCTGTCAGTGTTCTAGATTATAGCTGGGGTTTCCACTTCCAATTTTTTCTTAAGGAATAACTGTGTACTGCTGGTTATATTTACAACAGGCACCAAAGCGGATATGTTTTTAACCGACTTTACAAAAAAAAAAGGAGGAGGTTCTCAATTCGTTTTTTTTTTTTTTTTTTTTTTTTGTGTATGTATGTTCAGCGATATCTTCGCCAATTTTGAACCGATTTCAATGAAATATTTTTAGTGGGTAGGGTATACCTCGAAAGTGGTCCCATATGAGTTTCATTGAGAAACCACCCCTTCTACCCCCTTCCACCCCTTAATTTTTATACAAATCCACATTTTTTATTTGATCTCGATCAAATTTTGGACATACATAGCCAAAAATAAATAGAAAAATACTGTCAACTTTTGGTTTAAAAAACCTGAACCCCTCTCCCCCTATTCATCCCCATAATTTTTGCCAATTTTCTTTATTCAAAGCTACAGTGGACACCATTTAACTGATCTCCATTAAAGTTGGCAATTACATGTAGTTTTTCGTGGAGAAGATATCTGACCAAAAAAAATAAATAAATAAAAAATCACCCCTCTCCCCTTTACACCCCTTCATTTTATACAATAGAAACCTACATTTCTTATCTGATTTTTATTGAACTTTGCCCATGTATACTTTAAAACAAATAGAAAAATCCTGTCAACATTTGGTCTGGAAAAGCTCTACTCCCCCCCCTCCCCTGCTTCCACCCCTTTAATTATTATCAATGTTCTTCATAAAAAGCTACATTCGACACCGTTTAACCGATCTTCATCAAAGTTGGCATATACATGTAATTTTTCACGGAGAATCTGACCAAAAAATCTTATATATATATAAAAATAGACGTGTTTTTTCCTATATTTCACTTTTCAGCCACCACTACCTAGCACAGATCACTGATGTTTGTGGGTGGAAGTAGCATGGAGTTTCCTGTCGTGCACAACGTAGGCCGAATGCCGATAGCTGTGGGGATATGGGAGATATAATGATTAAAGTTGGTCAGTGCAGGGCGTTTTCATATTTCGACCAAAAATTCGTATCTCCGTATACTCCTCTTTCCTGCCACAACTACATAACATAGACTTTTGGTGTTTGTGTGTGGTAGCAGAATCGTCTCTCCTGTCGTGGACTATGGTTGTTAGATGTCGGTAGCTAAGGGGATGTGGGAGATATGGGAGTTGAAAGTGGTCGACCTGTGGCAATTTCGACTTCTGCCAAAGACAAAAGTGTCATGGTGTATCACTTTTCAGCGAAAACTATATATCACATATAACTGGCGTTTGTGTGTAGTAGTAGCACAGAGTCACCTTTCGATCACAACAGCGGCCGAATTTCAGAAACTGTGGTACTGTGGTAGATATGGTGGTTGTAAGTGGCCGACCAAGGATATTTTAATATTTCGACTGTCTCCGCATATGTCACTTTTCTGCCACAACTACATAGCATAGAGCATTGGTGTTTGTGTTTGGTAGTAGAATCGTATCTCATGTAGTGCACTATGGTTGTTAGATGTCGGTAACTATGGGGGTGTGGGAGAAATAGGGGGTTGAAAGTGGTCGACCTGTGGCAGTTTCATACTTCTGCCAAAGACAAAAGTGTCATGGTGTATCACTTTTCAGCGAAAACTATAGATCACAGATAACTGGCGTTTGTGTGTAGTAGTAGCACAGAGTCACCTTTCGATCACAACAGCGGCCGAATTTCAGAAATTGTGATACTGTGGTAGATATGGTGGTTGTAAGTGGCCGACCAAGGATATTTTAATATTTCGACTGTCTCCGCATATGTCACTTTTCTGCCACAACTACATAACATAGAGCATTGGTGTTTGTGTTTGGTAGTAGAATCGCATCTCATGTAGTGCACTATGGTTGTTAGATGTCGGTAGCTATGGGGGTGTGGGAGAAATGGGGGTTGAAAATGATCGACCTGTGGCAATTTCATACTACTGCCAAAGACAAAAGTGTCATGGTGTATCACTTTTCAGCGAAAACTACAGATCACAGATAACTGGCGTTTGTGTGTAGTAGTAGCACAGAGTCACCTTTCGATCACAACAGCGGCCGAATTTCAGAAACTGTGGTACTGTGGTAGATATGGTGGTTGTTAGTGGCCGACCAAGGATATTTTCGCATTTCGACTGTCTCCGCATATGTCACTTTTCTGCCACAACTATATAGCATAGAGCATTGGTGTTTGTGTTTGGTAGTAGAATCGTATCTCATGTAGTGCACTATGGTTGTTAGATGTCAGTAGCTATGGGGGTGTGGGAGAAATGAGGGTCGAAAGTGGTCGACCTGTGGCAGTTTCATACTTCTGCCAAAGACAAAAGTGTCATGGTGTATCACTTTTCAGCGAAAACTATAGATCACAGATAACTGGCGTTTGTGTGTAGTAGTAGCACAGAGTCACCTTTCGATCACAACAGCGGCCGAATTTCAGAAATTGTGGTACTGTGGTAGATATGGTGGTTGTAAGTGGCCGACCAAGGATATTTTAATATTTCGATCGTCTCCGCATATGTCACTTTTCTGCCACAACTACATAGCATAGAGCATTGGTGTTTGTGTTTGGTTGTAGAATCGCGTCTCATGTAGTGCAATATGGTTGTTAGATGTCGGTAGCTATGGGGGTGTGAGAGATATGGGGGTTGAAAATGATCGACCTGTGGCAATTTCATACTACTGCCAAAGACAAAAGTGTCATGGTGTATCACTTTTCAGCGAAAACTACAGATCACAGATAACTGGCGTTTGTGTGTAGTAGTAGCACAGAGTCACCTTTCAATCACAACAGAGGCCGAATTTCAGAAATTGGGGTACTGTGGTAGATATGGTGGTTGTTAGTGGCCGACCAAGGATATTTTCGTATTTCGACTGTCTCCGCATATGTCACTTTTCTGCCACAACTACATAGCATAGAGCATTGGTGTTTGTGTTTGGTAGTAGAATCGTATCTCATGTAGTGCACTATGGTTGTTAGATGTCGGTAGCTATGGGGGTGTGGGAGAAATAGGGGTTGAAAGTGGTCGACCTGTGGCAGTTTCATACTTCTGCCAAAGACAAAAGTGTCATGGTGTATCACTTTTCAGCGAAAACTATAGATCACAGATAACTGGTGTTTGTGTGTAGTAGTAGCACAGAGTCACCTTTCTATCACAACAGCGGCCGAATTTCAGAAATTGTGGTACTGTGGTAGATATGGTGGTTGTTAGTGGCCGACCAAGGATATTTTCGCATTTCGACTGTCTCCGCATATGTCACTTTTCTGCCACAACTATATAGCATAGAGCATTGGTGTTTGTGTTTGGTAGTAGAATCGTATCTCATGTAGTGCACTATGGTTGTTAGATGTCAGGTAGCTATGGGGGTGTGGGAGAAATGAGGGTTGAAAGTGGTCGACCTGTGGCAGTTTCATACTTCTGCCAAAGACAAAAGTGTCATGGTGTATCACTTTTCAGCGAAAACTATAGATCACAGATAACTGGCGTTTGTGTGTAGTAGTAGCACAGAGTCACCTTTCGATCACAACAGCGGCCGAATTTCAGAAACTGTGGTACGGTGGTAGATATGGTGGTTGTAAGTAGCCGACCAAGGATATTTTCGTATTTGGACGAAAGGCATGTGTCTCCGCAGATTTCACTTTTCTACCACGACTACATAGCATAGAGCATTTGTGTTTATGTGTGGTAGTATAATCGTGTCTGTTGTCGTGGACTATGGTTGTTAGATGTCTGTAGCTATGGGGGTGTGGAAAATATGGGGGATGAAAATGGTCGACCTGCGGCAATTTCATATTTCTGCCAAAGACGCATGTGTCACGGTGTATCACTTTTAAGTTAAAAGTATCAATCGCAGATCACTGGCGTTTGTGTGTGGTAGTAACGCAGAGTCTCCCATCGATCACAACGTTGGCCGAAATTCGGTAACTGTGGGAGTGTATGAGATATGGTGTTTGAAATTGGTCGATCATGAATATTTTCGTGTTTCATCCAAAGACTTGTGTGTATCCGTAAATTTTACCTTGCTGCCGGAACTACATAGCGCAGAAGACTGGTACTTGTGTGTGGTAATAGTATCGAGTCTCCCATCGTGCACTAGGGTGGTTAGATGTCTATAGCTGTCAATATGAATTCTTTACAATCACGAACGAAGTCGTGGGTACCAGCTAGTAAATAAATAAAAAACCACCCTCTCCCCTTTACACCCATAATTTTTATATAAACCCACATTTGTTATCCGATTTCGATGAAATTTTGGACATGCATAGTCAAAAATAAAGAGAAAAATACTGCAAACTTTTGGTTTGAAAAAACTGAAGCCCTCTACCCCTATCCACCACCTAAATTTTTACCAGTGTTCTTTATACAAAGCTACAGTGGACACCGTTTAACTGATCTCCATTAAAGTTGGCAATTACATGTAGTTTTTCGTGGAGAAGATATCTGACCAAAAAAAATAAATAAATAAAAAATCACCCCTCTCCCCTTTACACCCCTTCATTTTATACAATAGAAACCTACATTTCTTATCTGATTTTTATTGAACTTTGCCCATGTATACTTTAAAACAAATAGAAAAATCCTGTCAACATTTGGTCTGCCAAAGTTCAACCCCCCCCCCTCCCCTGCTTCCACCCCTTTAATTATTATCAATGTTCTTCATAAAAAGCTACATTCGACACCGTTTAACCGATTTCCATCAAAGTTGGCATATACATGTAATTTTTCATGGAGAATCTGACCAAAAAATAAATAAATAAAAAACCACCCTCTCCACTTTACACCCATAATTTTTATATAAACCCACATTTTTTATCCGATTTCGATGAAATTTTGGACATGCATAGTCAAAAATAAAGAGAAAAATACTGCAAACTTTTGGTTTGAAAAAGATGAAGCCCTCTCCCCCTATCCACCACCTAAATTTTTACCAATGTTCTTTATACAAAGCTACAGTCAACACCATTTAACTGGTCTCCATTAAAGTTGGCATATACATGTAATTTTTCATGGATTAGGTTTCTGACCCAAATAAATAAATAAATAAACCACCCCATGTCTCCCTTTACACCCCTTAATTTTATAGAAATCTAAATTTCTTATCTGATTTTTATTGAACTTTGCCCATGTTTACTTTAAAACAAAGAGAAAAATCCTGTCAACATTTGGTAAGCCAAAGCTCAACCTCTTTCCCTCCTTCAACCCCATTAACTTTTGTCAATGTTCTTTATAAAAAGCTATAGTCGCGATCGTTTGACCGATTACCATGAAAGTTGGTGCTTATATGTACTTTTTCACGAAGGAGATGTCTGACCAAAGGATCTAAAAACCACCCCCTTTCCCCATTAAACCGCTTAATTTTTATACAAAACCACAGTTTCTATCTGGTTTAGACAGAACTTAGCAAATTTTTACTATAAAACAAAGAGAAAAATAATGCCAACTCTTGGTTTGCAAAAACTGAACCACTCTCCCCGTTTCCACCCCCCTGATTTTTGTCAATTTCTTTTTAGAAAGCTACAGTCTTCACCATCTGACGATCTTTATGAAAGTTGGCACATACATATGTAATTTTTATGGAGAAGATTTCTGACCAAAAAAACTATCCTAGCTCCCCATTCCCTTAATATTTGTACAAAACCCACATTTTAATCCGATTCAGTGGAACTTCGAATGTTTATACTTTAAAACAAATAGAAAAAGAAAAATACTGTCCACATAACTTTCACAAAAACACAAACCCTATCCCCCTTTCTACACCTTTAATTACTGACAATGTTCTTTATACAAAGCTACCATTTCTTTCTGATTTTGAAGGAAGTATGCACATGTATACTGCAAAACAAACAGAAAAATACTGTCTACATTTTGTTTCGAGAGTCCAAACTCCGCTAATTCCTTTCCATCCTTTAATCTAAAGTTTCTATCCGATTCTGAAGGAAATTTGCACACGTATGCTTTAAAACATACAGAACAATTGTATTTAAATTATGTCGCAGAGGCCCAACCCTTCTTCCCTTCTCACCCCACAACTCCTAATTTCTAATGTTCTTTATGGATACCAACAGTTTTATGAGATTTCCATGGAACACTGCCCATGTATACTTAAAAACAAAGAGAAACATAGTGTCTACATTCTGTTTACAAAACCCTACCACTCACTCCCTTACCCCATTTAATTTTTGCAAACGTTCTTTACACAAAGATGTAAATGGAAATTTGCACATGTATACTTTAAATCAAGGAGAAAAGTAGTGCTCTCGCTAGTTTTACAAAAACCAAACTACTCTTCGTCTCCACACCCCTTAATTGTTTTTTATACATACCTACAGTTTTATCTGATATCAATAGAAATTCCCACACGTATACTTTAAATCAATCAGTAAAGGCAGTCTACATTTGGTGTACAAAAGCCCAATCCCTCTTCCCCTTTACCCTCACCCCTTTTAATTTCCAATATTCTTTACAAAAATCCACAGTTTTAAATCCTGTCAAATTCAATTAAGCTATTTTTAACTCATGGCATAATATTAATAAAATAAATGTGTCGTAATATCTCAACATTTATTTCAGATTTCAACTTGGAACCCAAGCTTTCACGTTGTGAAAACCAATTAAAAATCTATATTTTCTGTGTGATGCCGGAGCAAACAGATATATTCTAGAGCCAGATTTCTGTATATGGTATGTATTAATGCCCAGATGTTACATGTTTCGGTTATCGACCAGCAGCTTTAAAACATAGCCTGGGCCAAAATATAAACTGACATTCCTTAACAAAACACCCAATTCTGGAAGTTGTTGTGGTATATAAAGACAGAATTCTTTTTTGAAAGCAAACGCTTTAATCTCTGAGCTACCAGGACAATAATTCGCAAACTGGGAACTGCTGCCGTATATTTAAAATACAAAACAAAATATAATACCACTAAAAATCTAAAAATAAAATAATTGTTTAAAAAAACATAAAACCGCCTTAAAAAAGAGCACTAAAAATTTTTAAATAATTTTTTACCTGGCTTAGGAGAAAGTAAATCTAAATGGACAATATTTTACATTACTGTCATTGAAATTTTTACATTAATTAGTTATTTTTGGAGTCGGTGCCATCGAAAGCAAGAAAAACAAAAGGATAAAAACAATAATATATAAAAAAATCATATTACTGCTTACCTACAATTAATGCTAGAAACATGTTTCAACAAAACTGAAACATACAGACGATACGCCGATATTATGCTAACTGTAAATCGTTTACTGCATGATGCAGCAAACTTACAGACACTGTAGCGCCAGAGATATGCCTGCATGACCAATAAGGCTGAGCCACAGATTAAAATACTATTAATTTGTTTCCCTAAGCTGTCTCCCGCAATAACACTATCTGCCTCACGACATGCTGTAAAATATTGGAAATTTTTGTTCGTACTCCCCGTTTCGCCTCTAACACCAAAAGAAATTAAGTAATTCGATCTTTGCTATGTGACAGCTGGCACCGACTCCAAAAATAAGTAATTAATGTAAAAATTTCAATGACAGTAATGTAAGATATTGTCCATTTAGATTTACTTTCTCCTAAGCCAGGTAAAAAATTATTTAAAATTTTTTTTTTTTTTAAGGCGGTTTTTATGTTTTTTAAACAATTATTTTATTATTATTACCTTCAAGGAATATGGATTTCTAGTTCAGTCTGTGATCTGAAGATCCATATTTTTCATTGATTACCGAAATTACACCAGTTTAATGAAGGAATGGTTTCTTCAAAAGGGAATTGGCTGAATTCTTTCCACTCTTTGTCTCATTCATCTTTTGGACCTAAGACCCTCGGACACCTATTATCCCTTAAATACTATGCGAATGAGAAACATCTTTCCGTAAGCTCTACATTTACCACGATTGGCCAATATTGCCCCATAAACACCGAGCGTGGTGGAGTAACGGATAGCGTTCTGGCCTCGCATTCGGGAGGACGGCGGTTCGAATCCCCGTCCGGGCATCCAGATTTGGGTTTTCCATGGTTTCCCCAAATCACTCCAGGCGAATGCCGGGATGCTTCCTTCAAAAGGCCATGGCCGAATTCCTTCCCATTCCTTGGCCCCCATCCTTTCCCGTCTCTAAAGACCACGTTGTTAAAAAGGGACGTTAAACTGTTACCAAAAAAAAAAAAAAAAAAAAACCAATAAACAATGCCTTGCACACGAAAGTGTTCAGCAATATTGCCGCATGAACACCAGTGTACCGTCTGCCAGCATGGCGCAGCGGGTAGCGTCACGAATTGCGGTACCGAAGGCCGCCGGTTCAATCCCGCCCACTGACAAAAATTATTTAATTCTGTTTATTATTTCCAGAAGATTCTACATGTTTCCTAAGGTCACTTGTAACTTCTACACATTTCACTTGTTAACTACTCTTGTAATCTCTAGTACGTTCTATCTGTGTATAAATAGAAGAGCATTCTGCCCAAGAGGCAGTCAGTGCTGCGTGTATGTTTGAGTTCTCAATAAACCTGTTCTCAGTTTAAGTGCTGTGTTCATTGACAAGTAACCTTCGAATTCACACCTGCCCCGGTTCCAACGCGACATAGTTTGGTGGAGACGCCGGGTACCCTGTGCAACAGCTGCATCGTCGTGGCTCCGATTAGGCAACGTAAAAGTCGCCGCCTACACGGACTGGAACCGGACTACAAAGGATATACTCAGTACGTCCTTCCGAAAGTCCGCGTCATTAGGAAACCCATGGCGGCAAGCCAGCTGCACATTCGACACCCATCGGTGTTCTCTGGAGACGCTGGACAGGATCCTAACAAATGGCTAAAAGGGTTCGACCGAGTCGCCAAGTACAACAGGTGGGATCATACCATGTGCTTGGCAAATGTTTATTTCTATCTGGACGGAACCGCCCAGCAGTGGTTCGAGAACAACGAAGAGAAGCTGAATAACTGGGAAATGTTCCAGACGGAACTTAAGAAAACGTTTGGGGACCACCAGCGACAAGTCCGCTAGGCGGAAGAACAACTGAAGAACCGGGCCCAATGACATGGGGAGCCGACGCAATCTTACATACAGGATGTTTTGGCCCTATGCAACGTAGTCAACCCGAATATGACTGAAGCCGACAAAATCACGCACCTAATGAAAGGTATTGCAGAAGACATGTACCAAGCTCTTCTGATAAAAGACGTCGCTACGACGGAAGAGTTCATCAAGTGGTGCCAGCGGATTGAGGAGATGCAACAAAGGAGGGTTGGGCGAAAGAAGTATGACAGACTTCCCAACGTAGTCCCTATGGCAGTTGTGGAAGACCAGCACGACTTTGCGTCTCTCATACGACAAATTGTGAGAGAAGAATTACAACAGTTCATGGCAGCTGGGACTCTTGAACCGAGTGAGCATCAGATCATGGCCATGGATGTAAGCCCAGTGGGTCATGAAGGAGCCGACGCGGCGGAAAAAGAGGTATTTCAGACAATAGCTCCTGTCTGCCGAGCCAATTCGCACTCGACGTGAAGAATGGCCTCGCCCTGATATGACGTATGCTGCAGCTGCCAAACGGCAGCCTAGGAACCGGCCGACACGGCCACAACCAAATCCTCCGGCACCTATGACGTCCCGCAGACGAACGGACGTCTGGAGGACAGAAGACAACGCGCCAGTATGTTTCCACTGTGGGGCGCCCTGGACATGTCATACGCTACTGCAGAGAGAGAAGACCGAGTATTTGACGATTATTTTGCCGCAAGACGTCCGCCATCAGAACAGTTCTTCCCCAGGCAGCCACCCGCTGACGAGTTCGGTCGACCTACGGGAAGAAGCCCATCGCCGTACCCTAGACGAGGTCGATCCCCGACGCGCCGCTGCCGTTCATCGTCGCCGGACAGAGCTACCAGCCGCTCCCCTAGCCGCCGCACGCAGGAAAACTAAGCAAGGCGACCATCTACGGAGGTGAGGCCGCCGCAGATGAAAATCCTCCATGGATGACAGTCACTAAGATGTCGGGAAATCTCATCAACGTTATAATCGATGGCCAACCTGTCCGGGCGCTGGTTGATTCAGGAGCTTCTTTCTCCGTATGTCGGACAATTATCGTCGCACACTAAAGAAGACAATGTTCCGTGATACGGGGCAACTGTGCTAAAGGTCGCAAATGAAAAAGTACGTCCAGCCAGCTGGAGCTTGTGTCGCGAGAATAACCATCAACAACAGGACCCAGCCAGTTGAATTTGTCATTTTAACAGAATGTAGTCATAATGTCATCCTTGGATGGGACTTCCTTGAGGCATCCCAAGCTGTCATTGACTGTGGAACGTCTGAGCTGCAAATTGAAGAAGTCGTTGCGACGGGTACACGTAACACAGAATCTTCTGGGAAGTTATTCGCCGTTGACAACGTGACAATCCCGCCGTTCGCAATGAGAAGAGTCCCAGTCAAAAACACGGACGACCGCAACCTTGAAGTGCTTGTCGATAATAGAAAGTTTATTAGGCTCACGAAAGAAATCTATATACCAGCGGCTATCATAAGCATTATCGGTGGTCGAGGAGACATTTGGATCACCAACTATCACGAGCAGTCACAAA
>JARYHS010011870.1:0-22679 GCA_031002005.1 Vandiemenella viatica
AACGAAAGAGGTGAAAACAACTTAGTACGTTTACAGGAGTACAGGAATGCCACATCTACTTTACCTACGACTATTTCCATTTCTACTTCTTCACAGTTTTCTTGCAGTCATCTTTCTTTTGTTTCTTTGTAATTCCTGTTTATTTGATTTCTAAATTGTCTGTATTGCTCTCTTCCTGTGTCATCCTGAGCATTTTTGTACCGTCTCATCTGATCCATCAACTCAAAAATTTCTTCTGTAAACCAAGGTTTTCGGCTGGCTTGTTCCCTAAATGCATTCCATTCGTCCTTAATTGGGTCCTTTTCAGAGTTACTACTTAGACCCGCATCTACCATTTCTGCAAACTTTTCTCTCATGTTAGTTTGTTTCAGTTTATTCACTTCCAATCTGTTCTGCTTGTATTGCTTCCAGTGAAAACTTACCTCGGTGCTGACATTCACTCTGATCACAATCCTTTATTCGGTGTCTTCAAAGTTAAGATGAAGAAAGTTTCAAAAAGACGCTTATGAATAGTGATATTCGGAAATTAAAAGAGCCCTCCATAAAAAGGCAGGTTGAGGAACGTGTCAATAATAAACTCCACACAGAAGAAAAAATTGAAAAACTAAATTCGATAGTATTATCTGTTAAAAATGAACACCTGAAATTAGATTTTGCCAAAAAGAAGACGTTGAAGACCGATAAGATTCTTGACATGATGGAGAGAAGAAGGGTTGTCAAATGTAATCTTGATAAGTATAAAAACATCAATAAAATGATCAGAAATGAGATAAGAGAAGCTAAATAAAAGGCAATACATGGGAAATGTGCTGAAAAAGGGGATCTACAGTTGAAATATGACAATTTCAATATTCATAGGAAAGTTAGAGCAGTAACAGGCAGATGCGTACCTAATAAAGTAATTAAAATAGTAGACAATGAGGGAAACGTCATTGTTGATACTCAAGATATCAGAGATGCATGGAAGAGAATCGTAAAACAACTGTTCTCAGATAGCCGTCCAGAACCTCCACAGTTTGAATGTGAAACAGGTCCAAGCATTTTACTGACTGAAGTACAAAGTGCAATAAAAGGAATGAAAGATGATAAAACTCCAGGCTCTAACGAGATAAATGCAGAATTTTTTAAACTGCTTGATGAAGATAGGACGAAATGGTTGACCACAGTGTACAATGACATCAGTAGTGCTCTTATGTCTGTGTGAGCCCATCGTAAATCGTACTCTAGTGTGAATAATATGCTAATGAGGCTACGCGACACTTCTTAACCTGTTACAGGTCATAAATCGTATTGTATGCTAATGTGAATAATATGCTAATGAGGCTACGCGGCACTTCTTAACCTGAGTTACGGGTCATAAATCATATGCTAATGAGGGTCGGTCCCTTTTTATGTACGCCGGAGTGAGCCCACTTTTTCCCTTATGGACGCCGGTGTGAGCCCAGGACCACCCACGTCGCGCAGGTGTGCGCCTAGGCCACGTGCCACGCAGGTGCGCGCCTCTGCCACGTGCCACTTCTTATGTACGCCGGAGTGAGCCCACTTTTTCCCTTATGGACACCGGAGTCACTTTTTTCCCTTATGGACACCGGAGTGAGCCCACTTTTTCCCTTATGGACGCCGGTGTGAGCCCAGGACCACCCACGTCGCGCAGGTGTGCGCCTAGGCCACGTGCCACGCAGGTGCGCGCTCTGCCACGTGCCACTTCTTATGGACAGCGGGTCGACGCCAACTTGTGGTCAGTTTGTGGTCATTCCCGCCCCTTTCCCTCTCCCCGCCGCGCACGTGCCACGCAGGTGTTCGCCTGGCCACGTGCCACGTTGTTACGGATCATAAATCGTATTCTAATGAGTGTCGCGTGACCAAATCGTTTAAATGGCGTTATTATTTATTTTTTAAACCTCAATTACGCTCGAAATACACTTTTTTTTTCTTTTTATTACATTCTTGTGGTGTGACGTATCGAAGGCGGGCCGGCGCCAACTTGTGGTCAGTTTGTGGTCATTCCCGCCCCTGCCCCCGTCGCAGCAGACGCAGGTGTGCGCTCTGCCACGTGCCACTTCTTAACCCGAGTTAGAGGTCATTTCTCTTTTTCTCGGTTGTAATTTTTCTTCCTACCGTAAGTAACAAAATTCACTTACTTCTCAAATTGTATTCGATCCTTTTTTTTATTTATATATATTTAATCTACTAGTATAGGTATCATTTCTGCTACATTTCGTCGAGCGTGGTTTGTAAACGGTTAACGCTGGGCATACCTAACAAATCTTACCTACAATAACCTCAATTACTGCTAGGGTGTGATGGTTGATTAACCTAAAACTGGGGTTAAACTCTAGTGTACCCCACACTCATTACATAAAGTTGTAGCTTCACACGCGCCTCCGTAACATGCTGGGCTTGCCTAGCCCTGCAATAACCTCAATTACTGCTAGCTTACACTAACTTATCCTACCTTCATTAGATGAAGTATACGTTTCACAAGCGATATTGAGTAAATCGTGTGCATAACTGTAACACTCCGATCGAGATTTAAGTTAGTCATCCTCAATGTGCCAAGCTACAGAAAACTGAGTTATTGTTAAGATATAGTGTACTAACCTAAGTTACCCCAAAATGTCACGCATCCTATATTCACCGGAGTTTAGTTAAATTTATGTAGGTTTGTAAATTTACTGATGATAGCGGTGTTAGCTATGACTTGTGTGTTAATGTGCCTGATACGTTCTGTTAGCGCCTTGGATGGTATACATTCAGTGCTATGATGCTCATATTTGTTGTTTCAATCCCATGCGCACACTATCATGATGAAAAGGTGGTATGTGTGGAAAATATGCATCACATAGATTTCCTAACATGATAGAATTGGTACAGCACTTTTTTTTATTATAAGCCTATTTTCAGTATGAATGAATAAATGCGATTTTAAAACACTTGGCCCAAGGGATCGTGTTTTTAAGGGCCCAAGCCACTTCGGTATGGTGAAGAACCTTAGGAATTCCAAGTCTCAACGATGTCATCAGAACAACACTGTGATAACTAGTGCACGTGACTATAGCCCTACCCCAAATTATTTCCGTGGTCTAATGCAATATAACAACGCACAGTTCACCTACCTAACCTAACCTAAGGACTTTTTTTTTAATGGAAGGTGGGTCAAAAATATTCTGTCTTAAGATTTTTTCTATATTTGATGAGGACGTGATTTGGTCTATGTGTGTTGATGTTACGTTGCTGCGTGCGTGTGTAAGGTTATTTGCGGAGAGGTTTCTGCGCGTGTTGCAGGATTCATCCTGATCATTGATTTTTTGAAATATCCCTTCGAAGGATGCCCGGTGCACTCTTCAAAAAATTGAAAAGTGATACATTAGAATCATGTTAAAAAAAGTGTGCAGATAATATACGATATGAGCTCCGAGCGGATTCAGAAGTATGTTATGTTCTTGAGTCAATGTTCGCTTCTATGTCAGATGTACTGCCTACCCCTTTGGCCGATAACATCCGTAGTGTTCATCCTTTGCACTCGCTGACGATAACGTGATTTGTGTTATGGAGGGTGGTGCAGGTTTCTCTGGAAACTGTAATGACAGCCAAAACATACTTTTTTGTACGCATACGACACTTTTCTGTAGCACGTTGTGGTAATGAAAACTAATCATATAGTTGGGCACTGTACTCTGTGATGCATGCAGGTGTAATTCTCATGTCAATCGACTACGTCTTTTTTGGAGTAAATTAGGTAATTTTGGCATTATTTTACGTATTTTAATCATTTTTGTGATTTTTTACCTGTGTTCACTATCTTTTTATAGTTTTCATAACATTTCGGAAATTTTTATGAGATGTGGGACGACCAGCTCTTTTAATACTTATCTAACATGATCTGGTAACACTACAGGGTACAGAGGTTCCTGGGTATAACGTGGAATCCGAAAGACTGAAACATTTTGGCATACTTAACATTATGCAGTAAACAATGACGAAAATTTTACAAAAAGTTTTACTGGCACACTGTGATAAGAACGAAATAACACACATCCATATACATTTTCTGTTTCAGTAGACAGAAGAAAGAAAAAAAATCTGCAGAGCATGAAATTGCCATTATGATCCAGATGAAAATGACGCCTAACACAGAAACACTATGCAGGCACTAAGTCTGTCCAGTTACCATCTTTTTCTTCTTCTTCCTGGAGACTGCGTTATCAGCCGAACACGCAATTTATACAGATATCACGCTTTTCTTTAGTCCATTTCAGTGATGAATACACTTCATAAAGATGCCACTTTGCTGTGTAATGCAGGCAGATGTAAATCGTGACTTTTTCGTGAAGCGAATTGAAATAATTTTTTTCCAATTTCTACTATATTTATGCAATTGGTGGCTTAAGTCATAGGAAAGTTAGAGAGCTAACAGACAGATGTAGACCTAATACTGTGAATAAACTAGTGGACATTGAATGAAACGTCACTGTTGATACTCAAGATATCAGAAATGCAAGGAAGAGACAGGTAAAACAGTTGCTCTCGGATAGCCTTCCGGAACCTCCACAGTTTGAATGTGAAACAGGTGCAAGCATTTTACTGACTGAAGTGCAAGCTACAACAAAAGGTAAGAACGATGATATAACTCCAGGCCCTAGTATCTTCGTTGTACATTTGGTGCGTGTTTTAATATTTTTATGTATCTTGGTGTACTATGATGCTCTATGTGTTTATGCCTTGTAGTGTGTACAGCATACTTGCATACGTTAAAAGATTGGGACAGCGATTTGCTTCAGAAAGTTTATAAATTTATCACGAAGAACTCCACGTTTGGCAGACATTCAAATCGCAAGACTCAAGTATCCTCCAGCAGAATAAATCCCCTCGACGAGAAGAAGACTCGATATGTCGTTGAGGTAACTAAGGCTCTACAGTTGAAATATGACAACTTCAACATTCATAGGAAAGTTAGAGAGCTAACAGACAGATGTAGACCTAATACTGTGAATAAACTAGTGGACATTGAAGGAAACGTCACTGTTGATACTCAAGATATCAGAAATGCAAGGAAGAGACAGGTAAAACAGCTGCTCTCGGATAGCCTTCCGGAACCTCCACAGTTTGAATGTGAAAACAGGTCCAAGGCATTTTACTGACTGAAGTGCAAGCTACAACAAAAAGGAAAGAAAGATGATAAAACTCCATGGCCCTGCCAAGATAAACGCATAATTATTTTTTTAAATTACTTGATGATGATAATGATTGACCATAGTGTTCAATGACATTTCTCGAGATTGGCTCAAATCATGTCCTCCTGTATGGCGTTGAAGCATGGACATTAATCGAAACTATCAGTAAAATGTTAGAAGCATTTGAAATGAGGCTGTATCGAAGAATGTTGAGAATACAATGGATACACCACAAATGCTGAAGTGCTCCGCAAAATGAAAAAAAAAAGATATGGAAATATGACAACAGTAAAACACGGAGGCTGCAGTACCTTGGCCACATCATGAGGAACAATAGCCATTATGAACTCCTGCGGTCTGTTCTCCAGGTAAAAATACCAGGAAAGAGAAGTGCTGGTAGAAAAAGAACGCATTTTGAGTTATCGATACACAGCACATGTGAACATTTGCATACCTGAAGCCTCAACGCGTTCACCACATAAACATGTTGATGATTACCGACGGCAGTGGGAAAAAATTCCATTACTGTGGATTCACGACTTGTCCGGCGTTAGTTAATCGAATATTCTATAAGTCTGAAAACTAACCGTGCTATTCACTTCTGTAAGTGGAATCGGCGAAAATCTGATTATCATAGAATTTCTATCGGTAGGGTACTATAATTGTAAACAGCTAATTATAAACACATGTACAAAAAAATTGATTATTAGTAACGTAAAGTTTATAACAGTTCGAAAAAACGTGATCGTGGGACAGCGTACATTACACTCCAGATCGTAGTGCATATGAATTAGACTGACAACGCGATTTTTTTAAAACGTTCTGCGTCGTAAGGTATCATGTTTCTTAAAGGATGTTCCATCCTCTCCCCTCTCTCTGCTGCGGGGCAGATGCGACTGCTTTTTTTTATGTGGTGTCGGCCAGACTTCTGCTTATGTCTGCCGCCGGCTCCAGTGAAGGGATAATACATTCAAGGTAGGGGCGCTGGAGGATTCCGTCTGGAGAGCAGTAAATAGCTCTAAACAATAATATTTCGTATCTCGGAAATAAGCGAACCGATTTTTTGGGGTGAATTTCTCTGTTATTGTCAGATAATTTACTTGTAAATTGATATGTCGCAACACTATTTAACGATTAAATCTTGCTTTACATGTTTTAGAACTTTGAACCCATGACCACCTGCCTAAGAGGAATAGGCGAATATGAGACTTGCATTTCGATCATGTGATAATACAATTTCTTTTTACTAAATCGATGAATTTGTGAATAAATTTTATCTTTCCATAAAAAATTTTTTTTGTTAAATATGTACAGTATTGGATTTTTTTTTAACTATACCGGTATACATGTTTTTTCAGCAACCTAAGCAGTGCACTGTATATATTTACCAACTAGATACACACAGAAAAACGGTATATTTCCTCTTCTCTGAAACACTATTTACAAAACACTCAAACACATTCACCTAAGTACAGGTTTGTGTCCACACGGTAGGGTCTTGAATTCTCGTAGCCTGCGTAATTCTTGAGAAACCCTTCTATTGTGGATGTTTTCGGACGAAGAGTATAACAAATGTCCTAGTAATCTTGGTAGATACTTACAGCACGAATATAAAACTTTGTCTCGTAAAGTTTTTAGACTGGTTTGTGCATGAGATATTACTCTAACTTCCCTTGTTGTGAAATGAATAAGCAGTTGTTGGAGATGTATGTTATATTGATATGCATAGAGACGACTTGCTTATTCATTATCTTGCTTTAAAAACTTACACTCCAGGGCTAGATATTCAGACCGGCATACAAGCAATAACTCTGAAAAGAGGCAATCCTGAGATCACCCGTATGACAGTGCCGAAAATTAAAGCATTTGTGGGCCGAGAATGTTTTATATGTGACCTCATCCACTTGGAAGTGTGTAAAAATATGAAAGATTTTGTTACTGTTCAAAACTACGGCCAGCTAAAAAATTTATACTTTGTGTTTGAAAATATGGCTAATTGAAATAAGTGTGGAATTAACTACAGATAAATTACTGCACTTGTTAGTTACTATATCTGAACTCTGGTCTGCATTCGTGAGGACTCGTGGTTCAAATCCTCCGTCTGGCTGTACAGATTTCGGTTTTCCATGGTTTCTCCAAATCACTCCAGGCGAATGCCGGGATGCTTCGTTCAAAAGGGCCATGGCCGAATTCCTTCCCGTTCCTTGTCCCAGTCCCATCACGCCTCTAATGACCTCGATGTCGATATAATGCTTTTCCGTGGTACGATATGTATATGACGCGCTATGTTTTGCTAAGAGACTGGCAGCAATGTGGTATTGCGAATTTTATTTTGGTGTCAGTACAAGTGGTATCGAACACATGATGCCAAGAGCGGAGCGCATTGACCGCAAGTAATTCCTCTTATTTTCTTACTTTTTCTGTTTATTATTTCAAAAACTAGACGTGTTTTTCTTTTTAAGAACTGTAGATGCGAATTAGGAAGATTTCGAAAATAGTGATTTTTTTATCGTCCATATTAAACTACTTCTCATCCGGTAAGGAAAACGAATTATTTTATCTCATTTTAGATTTAATATGATGTAACATACTAAGAAATCAGTCAAAATGATAGCGTAGAAATAGCGGGATGCAGACCCCCAAACCGGCAGGTGCGATCAGTTCTTCCCTTGGAGCCGCCTAGGGGCCATATGAGCATTCCGAAGATAGAAAGAAAGAATACAAAACCTTGTTTCCTTCATGCGGTCATTACGGCCCAAATATGTAAGAAGTATTTCCCTGCAGTCAGCAGGGTCGCGTCTTAGTGAGTATTATTATTTCAAAGCGAATCGTGTGCTAGTTGGTTGTCATAACATCTGCAGCGACAGAGTGCGTGCCATACCCGAGAATCGCCTTCACCGTGATGGTGAGGGTGAAACCCGTTTAGGCATACTCTTCCGAAGACACCATCAACAGTGTCGCATGCGATCCATTCGAACTACGAATAGGTTCGCGATTTAACCTAGGACTTTGCTTCACGATCTGCTGGTTAGGAATCGTGCGGGTTATTTTTTTTTGCAAACTAAACACCACGTAGTGCTTGAGTTCGTCTTTACTGAAGCATCCTGTAATGCTAATCAATTCCTGGATCAGGACGTTCCATTCGTAGTATGTTAAAACAATTTTATTGTGTCCCACTTTTTCCAGAACAACAACAGGTTCAAACTCGTGTTTGGACGATAACCCTATCGTCAAACGTTTCGTATCACCAGCGTTGAGTTGGTAGACAGAGGAGAACAACATCACAAGACGAGACATGGCTGCAAACTGACGCCGGGTGGGTTGCAGCACACGTGCACGGCGACTTGAGCGCACACCTGCGCGCCAGATGTACGTGGCGGCGCTTGGCGTGGGAGACTGCGTCCCCGATGATAAATGTGGCGCAGCTGGGAGGGGTCGCGACTGAGTAATGGCTTCCGGCTGCCGCGCCGCGAGGGGAACGCTTGGCGTGGGAAGATTGCGTCCCCGATGATAAATGTGGCGCAGCTGTGCCGGATGTACGCGGCGGCGCTTGGCGTGGGAAAACGGCGCCCTCCGATAATTAATGGCTTCCGGGTGTGGCGCAGCTGTACGCGGCGGCGTGGGAGCCTTTGATAGCGTGGGAAGCGCTTTGCGTGATAACGCAGTGCGTCCCCCGATGATAAATGTGACGCAGCTGTGCGCGGCGGCGTGGGAGCCTTTGATAGCGTGGGAAGCGCTTTGCGTCCCGATAATTAATGGCTTGCAGCTGCGCGCGGCGGCGCGGCGGCCGGCTACAAGGGGAGCGATAATTAATGGCCTTGTTGACAGGTGTTGACATGACTAATGGCTTCCGCCTGCGAGGCCTGGCGAACACCTGCGCGACGTGGGGGGTCCTGAGCTCACTCCGGCGCCCATAAGGAATACATGGGGTGTTTTGGTCCGGGGTTCTGGCTCACACATACGTAAGGGCACTACTTACAGTAATGATAAACACAGCAATAAAGTAAAACCACGAATGGGCGAGGCTTGTCTGTAATTGGCAACCAGCAGAACAAGGGAACTGTGCACTAGCAATGATGTTACTAAACATTCTCTTCAAAAGTAAGCCTGCTATACGCTAATCATCCAACTACAGTATTATATTCATTCCAGTTTATATTATTTTTGAAGTTTATGACCAGATAATTAGCGCAGCTACGATCACATGTTGCGTGTGCTGACACAGGTACGTTTTGCTAGCTGTTCAGATTACATACAGGCCTAGCTGATAATTCTTACACGTTTAGAGATGGAACTTGGATCTCGGTGTATTTCTTCACAGTCATTCCCTGATGGGATTTACCTCAGTTCATATCGGGAGAGCAGCGTGCAGATATAAAACATTTCATCAAAGCTTAACAACTGTTTTCCCAGTTTTAAAGTTTTTACAACGCTCTATCGCTAAATTATTATAAGTAATTGAAGGGAAGGTATGAAACTAATTTTTTCTTAGTATTTTCTGCTACTTTTGTTTTAGTGAAACTGTAAAACGTAGCTCTTACAAAAATTTGTAAAAGGGAGTTACTGTAATGTTGAAACAATATTATAACACTTAAAAAATCGAAGTGGAACCCACATACATGTGAAATAAAGAAAATACATGGAAATCAAATTCTTGACTAACTTCAGTGTCAGCACTATTTACATAATAGGTTAGTGATTCAACATAGATTTTACAATATGTCTTCTCAAGCAAAGGTATTGATATTCAAAGCATTGGGTAAAAACTTATATTCACTGTGCCAATAGTTACTTTGCAAGGTTCTTAACATTATCATAGCTGCTCGCACAAGTTCTTCATTTCAACCGAAAAAATACTCTTCCATTTTATTAGCCTGGTTAAAGTGATGCTATAGTTCGTCCTTCAGTTGTTCCCCCAAGTATTTTTAGCATGATTTCTTTTTAAGTACTACAGTAAATTTTCGGTAGTTGTTTTAGTGAATACATTTTCTTAAGCCAGAGAATCTTCCATAGCATAAAGTTCCAAAAGATCTGATTGCATAGACTTCCGTCGCGTTGTCAATGTTATCTTGGTTATCTGGTTGTCTCAGCCATCATTCTGTGGCTTTCATCAGAGGAGTACCATGCCTCTGATCGCTGCCCCCTATGTATTTATGTACTTTATAGAAGGGAACAATCCGAGGCATGTTAATCATCTGATGAAAGCCACAGAACGATGGCAGAGAATTCACGTTTCAAAAAACTGATTTGGTTCCACCCTGACAACCAAGATAACACTTCCAATGGAGCGTATACCTTCTTCAAAACTTTTCTGTGGTGTTTAAAATCTGTAGGTATCAGCTGTAAGGTAGACAGAACCAATTCTAGATACTAAGGTTGTTTCTTAACCGAGTGTTTTGCTTTTCTTTGCCAGGCAACCCTGCATCAAGTCCGTCAATGAGTCCTCCCGGTCAAAATATGCGCTCCTCGACTATCATCGAAGGACTGAGGCAATCGCCGAACGCCATACCATTGAGGTCCATCCATTTAGGATTCTCGCATTATGCAGAAAAAACCATCCTACTGTTATAACTTTCCGAAGCAGAAATATAGGAAATTTTCTAATCGCACACGCCTTGACGAGATTCGATAATATTCTTTCCCCGTTTTACGAATTTTTGTTCATATTAATTTCAAAATTTATTATTCTGTAGTCTGGAATAATAGTAAACAAGTGTCAATTGTACTAAATTATGCAGCAGTTACTTTGATAAAAAATAGATCTGTTTGGTGAGGGCGATAATTCTACCAATGAACCACCTACACAAGCTGCGTGGTTGGACCGGAGTAATAAAAGTTGAGTGGTATTTCAGTCAAAATATCAGTTGATACCACCGATATTACATCTCACTTAAAACGTTCTTATCAGTTGAAAATCTGATAAAACGTTCGCTGTTGAAATGCGTAGATTGAGAAATGTAGTACGAAACACATTTAATTTATGTAAGTGAGAGATTGGTTCTCAGAGTGTGTTACATCAAAAACGAATGTTTCTGACGTTTATTATACAAATCTTAGTGGAACAATATGAAATATATAATAAAAAGATAACATTAATTCACATTTATGATGAAATTCCATGAAATTTTTCTAGCCCCCTGGTACATAGCTCAAAGTAATGTGAGATAAATGATAAAAATTATACGTCTTACAGATGTACACAAACATTAATTTTTCACCCTTGAGCAATCATAAAATGACATTTCAATGACGCCATAAATCTGAATCCTGTGTAAAGACGGAGGCGGCAAGATGAAAGCATTGATTCGACTGGACGGTTATGGTTTGGAGAAACACTTCTTGTCATTCGAAATCAGGTGTAATTCCTTGTCACAGTGCAAAGGTGAAAGTATAAATAAAATCATTTGATGCTACACAGTAATGTGTAACTGTTAGGTACAGATGCGCACTTTCAACGTTATATAGCTCACAAAAAATTCACCCTGAATAGTTGAATCATCTTTAACAGGGGAAAACGCTGGCAATACTAACCAATCTGGCACTATCTTTTATCATTAAGTGAAGTAACAGAACGTGAATATGGTAACTATACGCAAAAAACTAAGGGGTGGGAGGATCGATTCTATTTCCGACTTAAGTAACGTTGTGTACTGTGCATTTATTTTACAATTTTGTTTACACCAATTGGATGAACTTATAATGGAGAAACAAAAACCACAAAATTAAACTCAGATTAAGGGTTTATATTAGCAACAGAAAATATGCAAACCAACATACAACGTTAGTTTTCAGAAATATATTCCTATTACTTGCATGCATTCCTAGAGAGTGAAATTGATTGCGGATTATACATCCATGAAGTCAAAAGTTATTATACAGGCAACAAAAACTTCGGATCTCAATACCAAAAATATTGCGTAAAGAATTACTGGAAAGAACAAAATGAAAGAAAAATTGACAAAATATCTATGTAAGGGATACTAAGTGCATCAGCGACTTAACATTGATCCGTCAGAGCGTCTGTGATTAGTTCCCTCCAAAACAGCTTTAGAACAATTGCTTCCAACAATAGAAAATCGTGCTAATATATTAAAGAGACGTTCAGAAAATATTATTACTCTATACAGAACTACAATTTCTTAACGATACAGGGCATGGTATGTAGATGAACTTATGATTAGGGAATCTGGTTGTTGCAACTTGAGGACTTTACAAGAGAAACCTCCCTCGAAGATTTGTATCAGTAATTATGAATAAAAAATGAATTCTTTAACTTTTTTTTATAACAGAGTCGTTTAAGACATCATTAGAAGAATATCATGGCGTATTGTGTCGAAAACAAACAATTTCATCAAAGACGTAGATAAGAAAATTATTAGCTTTGGTGCTAAGAAGTAAGTAAGGAACCATCGTTAGTAGATATCAAAATTGTTAATGTATAAGCTCTATATCTGATGAGGCGTTCTAACAAATTTATGGTTGGATGCAGGATATCCTGTAACGACGTCGAAACATTTGCTAAATCGTAGGGTAAAGGTGGATAGTAATATTGGATATTTGTGGTAGTTTAAATATATCTAATCAAATCATGCCGGACCTAAATGCGATGGTGTTTCAACTGAATTTTTTAAATCAACAGTAAAAACTTAAGTAACATCAACTACGTAAAACCCAGTCCATGAGTAAAATTCAAGGGAAATGCAATTCATTGTGTAAGAAAGACCAAGTATCAGTTTGGCACGATCCACAATAGTCTGAAGTGGAACAACCTTCATGAATCAGTGGATCTGAAGAGTAAACAATTGTTATAGTACACTTGCTATTGTTTTTCGAGGTAGGTCCCTGTTTTCAGCAGATTTAATCCAAATGTTCCCCTATAACTTCTGAAAGCATTGCTTCGGAAAGATGATCACCTTATTCTTGGTGACAGCTCAGCAGTGTGTCAGCGTTTTCTCAACCCTAGTACGAAATCGAAAAGTTCTAAGTCCAGCAAATAGGGACGTAAATGAGTAAAATGTTTTTCTTTATCGGAAAACGTTGTATCTAGGATGGTTCAGTTAAAACCAACCACCCAGCGGTGGTTGACGCAAGTGGTTCATCTGATAAAATTTGGGGGCCTCCGTGAATGATTTCGTATTACTCAAGGATTTTTGTTTTCACCTTATGATTATTCAGTTCCAGAGAAATTAATACGCTCATTTTATTTTTGACATAACTGGTGTATCATATCTGTACATGGAGCAGAACATGACATTTTGAACTGAACAACCAAAACTATGAAGTAATTTGAGTCATTGGGAAAGTAATTCTTCGTTCGATGAAATAATTTTTAGTCTTGCAGCTACCGGCTAGTAAGAAGAACCTGGTACATTATATTAAATATAATGAGTGGATAATAGACTCTAGTATTACTAGGAAGGAAACAGACCATGTGAGTCTAGTTCTTGTTCGTTCTTTTTGTATACTACAGCTGGTTGTTGATCTCTTAGCAAACTGAGAGAGTTCGAAGCATAGCAGGACACTGTTACTCGAGTGGTTTAGCGCATCTGCATCAGCACTGGTGATTTATGTCGGTTTTTTCCTTAAATAGTCACTTAGGTACTGAATGAAACCTATGAAGTTTACAAAGATAATCTATGCAGATGCATTTTTATTCACTATAGGTGTTGGAAAATTACGTGAATTTAGAGTTAAAGAAGGTTCTGTGTCACCAATTAATTGGTCATATCAAAAAAAATACGTATGAAAATCCAAATTAATAATCTGGAATAAATTTAGAAATCTATAATTATTGAATGCTGCAATCGTTTCATTCTTGATATATTCTGGCTTAATCGAAAATCACAAAATAATGCTTACCAAATAATTAAATATGTAGCGAACGCATATAGATTGATAAGGAATTAGAGCTAGAAAAAAATAATTTTATGTTATCTTTACCATGTTTCTGTTAGCAGCATTATATATTATTGTACAATTTTGTAACTTTATATCCAAGTGTTTGCTTGATTTTGTAAAATGTCCATGCAGTATTTTGAAGGAAAGCATTGACATGTTTGTTTTTAATAAACAAAACAAAAATTTATTTGTATTATCTTACCTCATGCTTTGAGTACATGTACTGTACATACCAGCATACATTCTGTAACATACAAAAATGCGAATGAAGTTTTTTGCTGAAGAATATTTGTGTGGACAGTAAACATATGACGCTAGTGATGTTCCTCGTTACATAGCTCAGTCTTCACAAACACCTTAATTTTTCTCACGACAATCCAACGATTATGCGTATCTCACCAATAAGTGTTGCACGGAGTTAAGGAACTAGGACCGAAAGTGGTGGTGTAATGGTTAGCGTTCTCGCCTCGAATTCGGGAGGACGCCGGTTCGAATCCCCGTCCTGGCATCTAGATTTCGGTTTTCCATGGTTTCCCAAATCACTCCAGGTAAATGCCGGGATGCTTCCTTCAAAAGGCCATGGCCGAATTCCTTACCATTCCTTACCATTCCTTGCCCCCCATCCTTTCCCGTCTCTAAAGAACTCGCTGTTATTAGACGTTAAGAAAAAAAAAAAAAACTAGGTTGACTGTGGTATACTGCTGCGTTAAATGAAATGAATTTCCCTATATTTACATAGTGTTGGCCATATAACCACCACACACAGTTCCGGTAATTTTATAAACTAGGTAATCAAGAATCAAAAGGAAAAGAAGTAGGCATGCTATATAATGATTGATGTAAGACTGGTTTGACAATAACTTCAAAGCACCTAGCACCTTCGTTTCGCCGTTCATTCAATACATTTAGGCGCTGCAGAGGAACAACGAATCAGCTAAAATGACCAATAAAGGTGTGATATAGGTATTTATGGTTACTGTTTAGCACCTGAGACATGATTTTATTATTACGACGGGTGATTTGCATTTGCGCTGTCTAAAGTGCACAGTATTGTGCACATGAAAGTGACATTGCTTGGTGAAACAGATTGCTCTGGGTCGGGATTATATTAACTTGGAAAAAAAGTCAGTTGGAGCTATTTTTCGCTATCCATTTTCAGCTTAATTCTGCCTTCATCTCGAAAACCTAAAAAAAATTCAGAGAGACATGATTGGTACTGTTTGAACAGTTTAACTTTTTTGTCTTTAAGAGATTCTTAATTTTTCGCAAGGTCGATATTTAGCAGTATTTTTTCAGAAAGCAACTAACTGATAAAGATATCGCTGATACTAAAATCACAATTCATACATTAGACGCATTCATTTATTTTGTTTGTGTGTTAGACTTTCGTACTGAGAAAACGTTGTATTACTTAATTATATAATAAGCAAGTTGAAATGTCACAGGAACAGACCTATTGTAAATGCTAACAAATATATATTACGGTGTTTCTACTGAGGCACAGATTGGGGAAATATCCTGAGGTTGTGGTAAAATGCGGCGTCCTTTTAGTTGCCTACAATTCATCCCATTAGGTTGTGGGTGTTAGCTGACAGTAATAAAATGTAATTATTAAATATTGTTTCGAAAAAATCTGGTCTCTTTGCAGAGAAATTATTTTATTCTTTTAATTTTTAAAATGTTTAAAAAATATTGTTTTTTCCTCAGATTATAAATTTTAGACTTCTACTAAATTATTATTTAACATATATTTGTATATGTATAAAACTGGAGTTTGGTGTATACTTTTGTAAACAAAATGTTTTATTTGTTTTATTCATTTAACGGCGTTTAACAACTTAAGGAGGCAAATGGCCTGTCAAACAAAATTTTGCTGGTCTGGGCATCACGTTTTAGCAGCATTTTATCAATTATTTGTGTGTTTACGGTGGATGTGTTCTTACCTACAATATTGACGATGGCAAGTAACTATGCCTCTTTTAAGATTGCCAAATACCTCGTTACCTACGCTGTTGATCGTAAATCCCAAAACTTTATGCACCAGGAAGATCTATACGTCTCTGAATAAATTTTCTGGCAGGGATTTTCTTTACGATTTCAATGTACATAATGTGATTCAAACATAATCTTCCATAGTTGCTTCCAAATAATACTATAATTCAAAACACGCCTGACAACCAGTGGTTTTGTAAGGTAACGCTTCCCAACTGATGAAGGTAGTAGATTTATATTTTGGTGTATTTATGTGTCCAAAACATGCTTGTAACATGGTACAGAACGCTCCTGTGGTGTTTATCTGAATGTCGTCATCTAGAAAAATGACAAGTTTCAGTTGTCTTATACCCTGATAGTTATAAGTACATTATATGCTACCAACATACACACAAATACAAAAATTGTTCGTCGGCTGAATTGTAAATGAACAACTGTCGCAGAGTTGTTAGATAAATAATATGAAACGGAACTGATACTAAGGGATTAATACTGAAATCCAATCATAATAAGACCCTACAGTCGTGAAAATCCGCTGATTAATATTGGCGTTCCAGTGCTAGCAAAGACTATCTCGTAAATACAAAAAAATATTTACAGCTTTTAAACATACGTTACTTTATGTTGATTGGGCTACAAAAGTGTTAAGGAAAGTATCTGCTTCAAAACCACCTAAACAAATAATGTATGGAAAGAACTAACAATTTCAATATCGAATCAGCTTAAAATCCGGTAAGTATGCATCTATATACAATGTTTCATTTAAATTTGATCACGAGTACCGGAGTTAATATATTTAAAAAATATAACATTCATGTTGGAAACAGGCAAAGTACTTTGAGGTTCACGGAAATTTCTAAAGCTGTATTGGAAATATTAATGGCAACGATATGTGATTATTGTAGGCCATCTCTTCCACAGTTGTTTGTTAAATTAATAATTATTCTTTAATAATTACGCCAGTACAACTGTTTTTGACAATATTTATTTGACGGACGCGTTTCGCCTCTCGTCGAGGCATCATCAGCGTACAACGTTTTCTGTAATTTGTGATATTTTACATAGTGGTTTTATTTTACATATAAAGAAATTTTTCTTATCTATAGGAAGCGTAATTATGACTTATATTTTACATATCTGTTTTTAAAATTAGCAAGCAGAACGTCTTGTTTACATAGATGTAATGAGGTAGATTCAAATATCACTTACATTTTACATTTCTATTTTAAGGTATGGTTGTTG
Organism: Vandiemenella viatica; assembly: GCA_031002005.1. Classification (NCBI taxonomy): domain Eukaryota; kingdom Metazoa; phylum Arthropoda; class Insecta; order Orthoptera; family Morabidae; genus Vandiemenella; species Vandiemenella viatica. Next base: position 17,307 of record JARYHS010011870.1, read on the forward strand.
GTCGCCTGTGCCCTCAACCAGCATGTTGTTTATACTATTGTGCATATTTACATATTTTGTACAAAATTGGTCTTTTCTGAAAACACTTTGAAGCACAGTTTTTTTCCAACGACATTGTCAAACTTTTGTTTTTGTGCGCTGTTGTTGTTCAGCTGTTTTCCGGCGGTGCTCTGTCGGAAGTGGCGTGAGCGGAGAATTTGAAATTTCGTACTTACATTTTTTGTGTGTGTTTTGCTTTGTTTTAGCCAAAATGTGTATGTCTTGTGGATGGGGGAAATGAAATGTGGTGTTAAATTACTGTTGTGGTGAAATTTGAGTGTTTAATGTTGTTATGTGTCAATTTCGGTGTTTATTAGCTTGAATAAAGTTTGGTTGGTTAGGTTTATATGATCGTTGAGTACGTGTTTTCCTGAGACTATTGCTTTCTGAATTTGATAATTTTCTTGAAGGGTTAGAATATTGTGTTTCGTGTGGTTTGTTGTTAGGATTCTCATGTCTGTATTTATGTCAGTGGGCATATGGTTATTTTCTAGGAGATGTTCGGCAAAAGTTGAATGATTACTATACTTCAATGCTCTCAAGTGTTCCTTATATCGTGTTTGGAATTGTCTCCTTGTTTGTCCGATGTAAACTGCATCACAATTCTGACATGTCAGCTGGTATACACCAGAGTTAGAGAATTTATTTGTTTTGTGCTTGAGTTCTGATTTGTTTTTGTATTGAATTATCTGTTTGAGAGCAATGTTTATCCCTTGTTTCTTAAATATATTTGTTACCCTGTGTGTATGCTTGTTTGAGTATGTCATGGTGTACCACTTCTTTCCCTTGTGTTCTATTTTGTTGGATGTTTGTGTGATTTGAGGTGTTACTGTTGTTGAAGTATTTGTGTTTTGGTTGTTGAATTGGTGTAGTGTGGTGGTGCTGTTCTTTGTTTTGGCTTTTTCTAACCTATTTACTATCTTTCTATTTAATGCATCAACCATGTGTATTTTGTATCCATTGTTCTTGGCTATTTCTTTTATGGTACTGAGTTCTTTTTGGTAATTCTGTTCTGTTAAAGGGATTCTGTTTATTCTGTTTAGCATATGTCTTATTGCAGCCTGTTTGTGGTTGTGTGGATGGTTTGATGAGGAGTGTATTATTTGGTCTGTTGTTGTGGGTTTTCTGTATATTTGGAATGTGTGTTTGTTTTGGTTTTTAGCTATGGTTAGATCCAGAAAATTTAATTGGCCATTGTGTTCTATTTCTAATGTGAATGTGATGTTTCTGTGTAGTGTGTTTATATCTTGGTGTAATTCCTTTATGCGTTCTAATGGTTCATTAATGAGACATAGAATATCATCAACATAACGAAACCAATAAATTACCTGAAAGCCTTTTTGGGGGATTATTTTATTGAATATTTCTCCTTCAATGAAGTTGATGAAGATATTAGCTAGTGTTCCTGATATTGGAGATCCCATAGGGAGTCCCTCTTGTTGTAAGTAATGATTGTTGTTGAAGTTGAAGTAATTTTGTGCTATTATGAGTTCTAGTATGTTTATTAGTTCATTAATGTGTGTGTTTGGTACTGTGTTATATGTTTGTAGGTTCTTGTGTATTATTTGAATTGTTTGTGCTGTGGGGATATTTGTGTACATGTTCTGAATGTCAAATGATACCAGAGTTGCAGTGTCAGGGATGTGTATGTCTTTTATGTTTTCAATGAGTTGTGTTGTATTATGTATGCTTCGGTTTTCATTTAGAATGTAATGTTGCTTGAGGTATCTGTTGGCATGTTTGGCTAAGTAATATGTTGGAGCTTTTTTGAAATTGACTATTGGTCTGACTGGAATGTTTGGCTTGTGAAGTTTTGGCTGACTCCTCAGTGTGGGTGCAGTTGGATTTGTTTGTGTAATGTGTGCTTTTGATTATCAGTGAGAACGAATTTAATGGTTTTAAGGATTTTCTAAACATAGGCCTGACACGAGAATTAATAGCAAAAGAAATTAAAAATATCACCTCACAAATTAAAGCAAACAAAACAGACAACAGAGACACAAAAACACTCAACAGCCTAAAGAAAAACTCAATGAAAATAATATAATAATAACCAAAGCAGACAAAGGGAATACAGTTGTTTTACTGGACAAAGAACAATATACAAGGAAAACTGAAGAATTCATACAAACAAACCACATTACACAATTGAAATCAGACCCCACAAACAGATTCCAAACAGGACTAAAGAAAATCCTTAAAACCATTAAATTCGTTCTCACTGATAATCAAAAGCAACACATTACACAAACAAATCCAACTGCACCACACTGAGGAGTCAGCCAAAACTTCACAAGCAAACATTCCAGTCAGACCAATAGTCAATTTCAAAAAAGCTCCAATCATATTACTTAGCCAAACATGCCAACAGATACCTCAAGCAACATTACATTCTAAATGAAAACCGAAGCATACAGAATACAACACAACTCATTGAAAACATAAAGACATACACATCCCTGACACTGCAACTCTGGTATCATTTGACATTCAGAACATGTACACAAATATCCCCACAGCACAAACAATTCAAATAATACACAAGAACCTACAAACATATAACACAGTACCTAACACACACATTAATGAACTAATAAACATACTAGAACTCATAATAGCACAAAATTACTTCAACTTCAACAACAATCATTACTTACAACAAGAGGGACTCCCTATGGGATCTCCAATATCAGGAACACTAGCTAATATCTTCATCAACTTCATTGAAGGAGAAATATTCAATAAATAATCCCCCAAAAAGGCTTTCAGGTAATTTATTGGTTTCGTTATGTTGATGATATTCTATGTCTCATTAATGAACCATTAGAACGCATAAAGGAATTACACCAAGATATAAACACACTACACAGAAACATCACATTCACATTAGAAATAGAACACAATGGCCAATTAAATTTTTCTGGATCTAACCATAGCTAAAACCAAAACAAACACACATTCCAAATATACAGAAAACCCACAACAACAGACCAAATAATACACTCCTCATCAAACCATCCACACAACCACAAACAGGCTGCAATAAGACATATGCTAAACAGAATAAACAGAATCCCTTTAACAGAAACAGAATTACCCAAAAAGAACTCAGTACCATAAAAGAAATAGGCCAAGAACAATGGATACAAAATACACATGGTTGATGCATTAAATAGAAAGATAGTAAATAGGTTAGAAAAAAGCCAAAACAAAGAACAGCACCACCACACTACACCAATTCAACAACCAAAACACAAATACTTCAACAACAGTAACACCTCAAATCACACAAACATCCAACAAAATAGAACACAAGGGAAAGAAGTGGTACACCATGACATACTCAAACAAGCATACACACAGGGTAACAAATATATTTAAGAAACAAGGGATAAACATTGCTCTCAAAACAGATAATTCAATACAAAAACAAATCAGAACTCAAGCACAAACAAATAAATTCTCTAACTCTGGTGTATACCAGCTGACATGTCAGAATTGTGATGCAGTTTACATCGGACAAACAAGGAGACAATTCCAAACACGATATAAGGAACACTTGAGAGCATTGAAGTATAGTAATCATTCAACTTTTGCCGAACATCTCTAGAAAATAACCATATGCCCACTGACATAAATACAGACATGAGAATCCTAACAACAAACCACACGAAACACAATATTCTAACCCTTCAAGAAAATTATCAAATTCAGAAAGCAATAGTCTCAGGAAAACACGTACTCAACGATCATATAAACCTAACCAACCAAACTTTATTCAAGCTAATAAACACCGAAATTGACACATAACAACATTAAACACTCAAATTTCACCACAACAGTAATTTAACACCACATTTCATTTCCCCCATCCACAAGACATACACATTTTGGCTAAAACAAAGCAAAACACACACAAAAATGTAAGTACGAAATTTCAAATTCTCCGCTCACGCCACTTCCGACAGAGCACCGCCGGAAAACAGCTGAACAACAACAGCGCACAAAAACAAAAGTTTGACAATGTCGTTGGAAAAAACTGTGCTTCAAAGTGTTTTCATAAAAGACCAATTTTGTACAAAATATGTAAATATGCACAATAGTGTATAAACAACATGCTGGTTGAGGGCACAGGCGACCAACAACCACACCTTAAAATAGAAATGTAAAATGTAAGTGATATATGAATCTACCTCATTACATCTATGTAAACAAGACGTTCTGCTTGCTAATTTAAAAACAGATATGTAAAATATAAGTCATTTACGCTTCCTATAGATAAGAAAAATTTCTTTATATGTAAAAATAAAACCACTATGTAAAATATCACAAATTACAGAAAACGTTGTACGCTGATGATGCCTCGACGAGAGGCGAAACGCGTCCGTCAAATAAATATTGTCAAAAACAGTTGTACTGGCGTAATTATTAAAGAATAATTATTAAATTAATGGCAACGTTTGGAAAAGAAGAAGAATTTTACTGATGTCGAAATTGGAAGTTCCATTTTCCATGTCATTCAATTTTCTAAACAGGTCAGTGAAAATGCGGATTTAAAAACGAATGGGAATGTCTGCTTGGTTGGATGTCGCAGAGGCAATTGCACTGAGTGGAAACGCAGAGGGCGATAAGTCGATTAGTCCATGACGGCAGTGAAGATGTTAGTTGCAAATCACGACGGAGACCAATACATTCTGTCTCACCAGAGGAACTAAACACACGCAAATCATTCGACGAATGTCCGAAATGGTCGTTCGTATGGCCTTCGACGTGACTCTTGTGATGATTGTTTAACACAGCTCGGCTTTGTACACCAACTGCTGAATGTCTGTTACATGAAGTTGTTTGATTTCGACCCTCGTCCTCTGTCCTGTTCAAGTACTAGTGTTCACTCTAGGATTCGATAGTAAACTTCCCAGTGTCTCACCCGTAAAAGGGAGTGATTGGTTCCGAAGAAAGTCTATCCGAAATTGGTCTTTGAATTTGATATCAGGAAATATTTTTTACTTAAGAAACCCAATGTAGTTAACCTAAAAATCTGGATATTTAGTACAAAAACATGTTCACGAAAATCAATGAAATTGTATTAATGGCTTGCTACCAGAAACGAAATTATGAGCATTCATAGTTCTCCGGTTTTCTTTGAACTATTTTATCTACAAATGCAGAAAATGTGACATTTTCTGATGGCTCAAGGGAAAAATGCATAGTTGTCGTATCGGCACATCTTATTTTTCATGATTGTGTTAAACATATTATCGAGTATAAGGAATTGGGTAACTTTACTTCACTGCATTCCACAATGAGAATGGGAGAAAACTCATTTTTGTCGTT
>JARYHS010011872.1:0-22932 GCA_031002005.1 Vandiemenella viatica
TCAACAACACTCAGTGAGGAATCTTAATATGATACAAAGAGTGCAACTAATCAACACATTTGTGCTTGGGAAGCTATGACACACTTCGCAAGAATTTCCAGTTTCTACGTCCTTAGCACGCAGCATTATGTCTGCGGTCGGATATTTTATACACACAGAAGAAATTTTAAAAATTAAAGTTGAAACACTCTAGCTAAAGAAAGAGGGGGACTTGGCCTTGTTAAAATATAGAAGAAGAGTAAAGCTCTCTTCGTTAAAAATATGCTGCAGGCAAAAAGCAAAAATGCGCAAGGTATTACAGCGCATCTGATCGACCTATACAAGCCGCATAGCATGACACCACCCATCAGCATTGTCGGAATACCAAACCAGCTGAAGTACTTACGACTCTTCTACCTGGAACTCAGCTACCTGAAGCTCTTTCACAAAATAACCGGCCTTTAACAACCAAAATAATACACAATATTATGAAGGATAACACCCCTGGGAACAGACAGGAAACGAAGTATCCAGATATTATATCGAAAAATCTTTGGGCCAATATCCACAACCCAGTGTTACAGGCATTCGTACATTCAATCTGGTACAAGGTAGTCAATGAGACAATAGAGCAAATTAAATCGAATCCATCTCCTAGAAACGGATAGATGTAACCACTCTCAAGTAGCAGACACTCTACCCCACAGGATTACCTGCCACCGTGTCAAAGACATTTGGAGCTGGGTAAGTCGTACTGCAGCACATATATTAGATAACACCACGACAAGAATAACTCCTGAACTTCTGCTTAAACCGGACATGACATCTGGCTCGAAACATAAAAGAGACGCCTTAATACGGCTAATGGGAAACACTATATACTATATTCTTTCTCAAAAGAATGCAAATATAGAGGACTATTGGCTCCAACTTGTGGCGGACTACCACAGATTCAAGAGGAGGAAAAAAATGAGAAAATTCCCCATCTCAAACAACTTAGTTGAAATTATACCATTTAAATAAATAATAATTAAAAGAAAAATGGTTGCGTAAATTTGATTCGATTAAAAAAAAAAAAAAAAAAAAAGACTGGCTTCGTCTGTTAAGGATAATTAACGGCTGCTGGGTCATCGCGACATCGGCTCCGGCCACGATAACGTCATGCCTCCTGTCTTCGTCGACGGGCCACATATGTTTTCAGTGCGCGGCGATAGAAGTCGCTATTGTAGCAAGCTAAGAATTCAGGATAATTTTTGTTTCTGTAATGATTTAAAATTATATTGTAAACCAAGGGGGAAAAAAACACCGAAGGGAGAAAGAGGAGTGAATTACAAGCAAATTATCATCGTATCAATACTATGGATAAAATGCGCTTTACGCTGTGCAAGATATGTAGATCTTCTTTGTCCCTCTTTAATAGTTTTAAGTCCCTTCAATCTCAGCAAAAACTCTTCAAATTATGCGGAGAGAACCTATAGGGTGAAATACAGGCAAAGTTTGTATTTCAGCCAGATCAAATCATTACCTGTGATCCTTAAAACCTATTCACCATCACTTTTAGACTCTGTGCAGTGTATTTTTCGTTTTAATTAACCCAAAGCTGTCCAGAAATGATCAAACTGAAGAAAATGGTCATGTCAGGTCAGTGGATCGTAAAAATTCATTTTTTTGACACATTTACATTCACACTTCATTTTTGTTTAAATCTAGACCCGTGACCGTACGCAGACCACAGTAATGGGCAAATACTTGCTGCAAATTGCTGCGACGTTTACAGCGATTTAACGCGTGTCTCTCTATCATATTGTTTTACATGTGTGTAAAGCGTTTATTTTGGATATGTTCCCATTACATTACTTTAAAATCGACAGCAATATGTTAACCTCGAAGATACTTCTATTTTAATTCAGTTTTAAATAACAAATATTGCACAGTGATAGTGGGAATGCGCAGTGGGATGTTTTGGAACCGTCACTGCTAGTACTCTAGATTTACACCTTTACGTGTCGAATTCATAATCACGACCCCAATAATAGACTATCGCATATACATTACCGTCTTCTTATCTTTTTGTTTTGACCTCTGTGGACCATTTAACTATGGCGAGGTTTCTTCTGATGCCAGTATTCCTAATCCTTGTGGTTGTCTTTTCTTTCCTGGGTCTATTTCACTCCAAATCCGGGGCGCAGTATTTTGGCTGTTATCTCGTTGTCCAACATCGTTTCAGACTAGCTTCGTCTACCTTGCGTTAGTCGGTTTCCCTGTAGAGACGGCGTTGAAGGTTTTGGGGAGAGTCTATGATTGCCATCATTCTATTAAGGAAGCGGACCTTCTAAATGTGTGACGTAGTTTAATAACGCATTTAGAACTTGTAACGTAACCATGAACGTTACGGTTATATTTGGAGTGGATAGTGTAATCTGAGAGGTATGTAAGGTCTTTGGCGGTGGGCAAGCGCCGAGCGCGGTGAGTAGGGAGTCAGTGATTGTCAGTGGTAACGTACGGAACAGCCGGCGGGAGCGGAAGGTTTACGGCAGTGTGTTTATCCCGTGAATACATCGTACGGCCGCTTGGCGTGTGTTCCGTACTAAAGAACACTGTGGGATGTGTGCTAAAGTATATGTTGGACTATGAAGGTTCTTCCGAGTGACCTGATTCAATATAAACTGTGTTTAGTAAACTACTGCAGAATCGGACTATGGCGATTGTTTGTTAATTAGTTTCGAGAATTGTGCTCACTGCTTATTTATCTTTTGTCTGTACTTGAATCTGCTATCTTCGGTGACGAAGAAACATTAGTATTATTGTCTGGTGGCATGCTTGTTGACTGTGTAGTCTCAGAGGAATAAATCGACGAAAACTAGTACGCATATGTGTTCTTCTTCTGTGACTTTAATTAACCAATTAGCATAGCCGAAAGACTGGCGACCGTACGGCAAAACGAACCTTTAATTAAAAGAGTAATTAGTGGTGGAAGAAAGATTAAGAAAAATCGTGTTAGGAAGGGTAGCTGCTCCATTGCTTCAACGAACTTTTAACTATACAAACACGAATAGCGTGAGTACACGTTACATGGCTCAACGTGACAGGACAAGTTGCAGTTAAAATTGTTAAGGACGGACAGTGATTAATAAAAAAAAAAAAAAAAAAAAAAAAAAGTGCTGGAAATAATAAGCAGTGAGTAGAGCGGGAAGACAACAATCGGCGATGGTACGGCTACTTCGAGGCGGCGAGTGCACAACAATGTAATAAACGAGAGGACCCGAGCTTTCACGATCGGAACCGAACAACGCAGTCTGACGGGAAGCCTCGCCAGAGCAACAACTCGACACCGGGGCAACGCGGTACAGCGGAACAACGCGGGCACGCAGAAGCGGCGCGGCGTCATAGCGGTCGACGGCAGCGCGGTCAGCAACTGAGATTCTTCGAAAGGGAAGTGCGAACAATTTTTTAATTAAAGAAAGACACAAACTGACATTAAAATAAAAAAATAAAAATATACCGTTTCGATTGGAATCACATTTCCGCGGTAGTAATTATTTCTTTTGCATTAATGAATCTTCAAATGAGCTACTGACGATGCGGATTGCAAATTTTATGCATGCAAGCTTAATGTTATTCTGATTTGGGGCAAGTTATGTCAGTTTCTGTTAACGAATTAATTTGTAGATTTTTTTGTTGATTTTCCAAAGAAGTGCAAGATTTATTTTTCTTTCTTTGTAAAAGCACAAACCGGCACGAATAATTCGCGATTTTTTTAAGAAAAAATTAATTATTATTATTTTTGCATATTGAGTAACAGAGGTTTTTTTTTACCTTTTCTTTCGTTAACTTATTAAAGTTGAAATGCCGGAGAACTGTGGTAGATTTGCTTAGCAAATTATTTTTCAAGGAAAAAAAAAATTATTTTATTTTGCTGTTAATTGGAATCGGAAAAAAAAGGATATTTAATGTGGAAGTAATAACAAACCAGATATACGCCAGCTGTAGTTGAACGGGTTTGCTTCAAGAGTTTGATTTCATAGATAGAGATTTCTGTAGAGTTTCCGTAATTTTTTTGGTCATTGATAGTAGTGTATGTATTCAATTGAAAGTGTATTTATGACATGGTGTATATCTTGTTTGGTAGTTAAGAGATTTGGAAACAGAATTTTACCTTTTTTTGTGCTAATGTATACTGGTGTATTCTGTTTGCTGGATTGACGGCGTTGGTTACTTCTTGTCTTTTCTACAACGGAAGATTGAATTTATTGTGTGAAATAATTTCGTAATATGGCATCTGAGGTAGAGGGTGGTGTGAATGGAGAGATGGTGCGGGGAGGTGAGTCCCTTGGTGACGCACCCAGTGTAGGCATTAATCATTCCTCCCTTACTGTGTCTAATCATTTACAGTCGATGACGAGTTTTGCTAGTGAATCAGAAGTTGACAAGTCAAGAGAAGTGGTTAGGGAAAGTAATGAGGCGTCCATGTCGGAAATGTTTTGTGCTTTCCAGGGACAATTTGTCATGTCAATTCAGTCCTTTCTGGAAGCTAAATTCAATGAAAACAATATTTCACTTGAATCCAAATTAAATGAAAATAGTATTTCACTTGAATCCAAATTAAATGAATCACTTGAATCCAAATTAAATGAAATACTATTTCACTTGAATCCAAATTAAATGAAAATAGTATTTCACTTGAATCCAAATTAAATGAAAATAGTATTTCACTTGAATCCAGATTAAATGAATCACTGGAATCCAAATTAAATGAAAATAGTATTTCACTTGAATCCAGATTAAATGAATCACTTGAATCCAAATTAAATGAAAATAGTATTTCACTTGAATCCAAATTAAATGAATCACTTGCATCCAAATTAAATGAAAATAGTATTTTGCTTGAATCTAAATTAAATGAAAATAAGGAGAGTATCGAATGTCTTCGGGATGCTTTTGAATCGCGACTAGGGCAGTTTAGGGAAGAATTGACACAATATAGGGAACTTTGTGCACAACAACTGCTGAAATATCTTGTAAATTGACTCAGTATCGTTCAGACTGCGAACAAGTAACTAGTGTTTTGCACCAAAATATGGAATCCCTAAAGAAAACAGTCGAGCTTATAGAAGATAACCATGATGAAAGACTGTCGAAGGTGGAGACTTTAGGAGAAACCCTTACCGAAAAATACACGGTAGTAAAAGAAGAAGTTGACCATTTAACAGTCGGCGTAGAGAAATTGTCGTGTCAGGTGGAAAAGGTTAAGGCGTCTACTGCAGTGTGGGTGAATGAAAAGTTACAGTTACAAGAGAAGCAAATTGAAAAAAGTCTAAAGTTACGGGTTCCACAAGTTGTGCGAGAAGAGGTTGTCAAATGTCAAATCTTGCCAAATGTGAATGCGCTCACTGCGTGCATGGTAGAAGAGAAAGTGGACTGGGAGGACTTTTGTGATAATGGGGGGATACACCCAGTTGATTTTGTGAAGAAGTTTGAAAATTTTGGGCCGTTCTGTAGGGCCGTAGAAAGAAAGAAGATATGAAATGTTCAGTAAACATATCAAGGGGAATGCCCGAATGTGGGGAGAACGGGCGGCAGATAATTGCGAGACGTTTGAGGAGTTTAAGTCAGCTTTTTTGGAACATTTCTGGTCCATCGACCGGCAAATTGCTGTTCGGCGGAATTTAATGATGGGAAAACCATACTCGCCGGGTGGGGGCACTCAGCAAAATTTTTTTCTTGAAGTGTGTTAATTCTTGTAAACATTTAAGTTCACCATTTAGTGAAGGGGAATATGTGCGGATGATTAGTGCGCGTTTGCCCAAGTCGACACAGCTTGTATTTGTCAGTCACAATATATGTACCATTGACGAGGTGGTAAAGATGTTGGGTCGGCTGGACGAACAAGAGAAAAGTATAAGAGCAAAAGAATATGGGGTGAGGACACCCACACATTACGCGGAGAAATCGCAATCGGAAGGCGATAGAAGTAGTTCACATCAGCAGCAGGAGAGCTACAATCATTTTGATAACAGGAATCGAGGCGGCTACAATAACCGCGGGCAGAGAGGAGGATTTGGACGTGGTCCGTGGAACAGGGGGAGGAGGATTTAGAGGTGGATATCAAGGACCAACTGGAGATGATCGGTCCCGAGAAGAGTCTGTAAATCAGGTGCAGGTGACCGTTGTGGAGAGTGAGCCACAGGTAAACTAGTGTCTGTCACTGCTACAGCCTCGGCGGGGACAGGAGACGATACGAGGCTACCAAAGAAGAACCAGAAGACAATACGAGGGGGCGAGATGAAGATGAGATTTCTAATGAACCAATTACAAACGATCAAGGAGAGGAAAGAGTGATCTGGACGAATGTCGGAGATTATGCTAAACTGTTCATCGCTAAAGCGCGCATTCATGAGGAGGAGAGTGATGACTCGTCAGAAGAGTGGTCAAGTTGGAAGGAGATAAGGTGGTTCGGACAAGAAAAGGCAAAGATAATTTCAGAACTAACTTATAGATCAAATGGAAGAGAAACTGTGAATAAAAATGATGTTTGTGAGCCAGATGAGCAGGAGAAGCTTGTGTGACTGACGACAAAATTGTTAAGAAAGATACTGTAGTAAAAGAAGAAATAAGGTCAGTAGAAGAAGATGGAAGACAGCGAGAAGCAGTCCTTGAGGTGAAAGAAACACTTCAGGAGACAGAAACAGTGAAGCCTGAAACTTTGCCGGAAGGGAATCTCGAAGTGAAACATTGTATGATGGTAAATGAGAACTATCCATTATGTAAAGACACAAAACAGAAGGTAATTAATGGGAAGAAAGAGACTAGGCAGAATAGAGGATACTATGTGAAGCCAGAAGAATGGTATTTGCTGAGAGAAGAAAGTTGGAAGAGGCACAGGAAGAAGTTACGGTTATATGATGAAGCAAAGAATGTAAATAAGAAGAAAGGAGGAGGAAGAGAAGAGAGTTGGAAGAAGCGTAAGAAGAAGCGGGGTTTAATGCTGTTTGGTGAAGGAAGGAATATTGTAAAGAAAAAGAAGTAGGTACATTAGGTAGGGGGTGAGGTACAGTCTTCAGTTGCCTCACTACGCATGATGGAAACATCCATGCATAAATGCCTTAGCGTTATGGTAGGTTTAGGTTTTCAGGTTGTTTGGTCATCACAATTATTTCTTCTATGGTATTGTACAGTTGTTGTATCAAATGTCTTTTGCGGTTGTGCGCAGATTAGCGACCCGCACACTTTTGTTTTGGTGCAAACGCATTTTAAGTCGTCACGAGTAAAGAAGGAGATACGAAAGTTTAAAGTTTTGTACGAAGGTCCCTATAGGGTCAAAGCCTGTTTGAGGGATAATGCTTACAAATTAGAATATGCCGATGGGAGAGAAGTTGCCGGGACTTTCAATGTCATTTCTCTGAAACCTTACAAATATTTTGGTGAGGAGGGGAGTGTCGGTGGGGTGTCAGGCACCGGATAGAGGGGCCCACCTCACAGCACTGTCGCATCTACCGCACCTCCAAGCTTTAAGTGTTGCCATGATTTAAGTAAGTTTTCAGTAGTTTCTTGTAACAATCAATCGCAGTCACAATTAGAATGTGTAAGAGGCTGTGTCAATAAGTTAGTGGGGTAAGGACTTTTGGTAGTTGGGTACAGATTGGTGACCCACGTAGTATTAATACACAGTTGCGGAAGGCATTCTTGCTGGTTTGTGTTTCCCAGTAATTTTAGCCCCGAGGCTGGACAATGTACTTAGAAGTGCGGTTTTCCCTTTCATTAAAGTGTTAAGATGATTTAAGTGTGGCGCAGCGTAATGTCAGTTTGCGTCTTTCCGCGTGTGGAGTGATCAGTGTTGGTGTACAACAGTCAGTGAATGAGGCACCTGCCTGAGCAGGGCACACTGTCAGTGCACTGTCGAAGTAAACAAGGCACGATTCAGTGCATGTGTCATACATCAGAAAAAAGAGAGGAAAAATTGTTGTCAAAATATATTGTAACTCAATTTGTAATTTCTTGGTTATATGTCATGGATCTAAGCAAGGACATATGGACATTGAAAGGTTTGATGATTTGTTTCATGCAGTTTCAGACTGTGTGTGTTATTCTTAATGTGTATGTAATTATGTTAGTTTAAGGATAAGCAAGCAGCCACCCAGACTTCCCTTTATGTTTGGTAAACATTTAATCTTGTTTTTTTTGTAAATGTTTCTATGTATATGTGAACAAGTGTGGTTTGTGATGACAAAAGTCGGTGCTTTGTCAATGCCGACTTTTGCCACATTGTAACGGTGGGGGTGTAACGTAACCATGAACGTTACGGTTATATTTGGAGTGGATAGTGTAATCTGAGAGGTATGTAAGGTCTTTGGCGGTGGGCGAGCGCCGAGCGGGAGAGTCGGTGATTGTCAGTGGTAACGTACGGAACAGCCGGCGGGAGCGGAAGGTTTACGGCAGTGTGTTTATCCCGTGAATACATCGTACGGCCGCTTGGCGTGTGTTCCGTACTAAAGAACACTGTGGGATGTGTGCTAAAGTATATGTTGGACTATGAAGGTTCTTCCGAGTGACCTGATTCAATATAAACTGTGTTTAGTAAACTACTGCAGAATCGGACTATGGCGATTGTTTGTTAATTAGTTTCGAGAATTGTGCTCACTGCTTATTTATTTTTGACTGTACTTGAATCTGCTATCTTCGGTGACGAAGAAACATTAGTATTATTGTCTGGTGGCATGCTTGTTGACTGTGTAGTCTCAGAGGAATAAATCTACGAAAACTAGTACGCATATGTGTTCTTCTTCTGTGACTTTAATTAACCAATTAGCATAGCCGAAAGACTGGCGACCGCACGGCAAAACGAACCTTTAATTAAAAGAGTAATTAGTGGTGGAAGAAAGCTTAAGAAAAATCGTGTTAGGAAGTGTAGCTGCTCAATTGCTTCAACGAACTTTTAACTATACAAACACGACGAATAGCGTGAGTACACGTTACAAAGGGTACCCGAGGGGGTCATAATCGGGACCAACGGGGGCAATCACAGTTTCACGGGGGAACGGGCCGACAGAATGAAAACTGGAGGGAAAATTGGGGCCAGAGACCCAAGGTTTGGGGAAATTTCAATGGTAGACAACAGTCGAACAATCAGGCTAGTCAGCCAGGAACACCTTCCCAAACTCCTGGGGAAGAAAGGCCGTTAAACTAATGTCTGCCACTGTTTCGGTCTCAGCAGGGGCAGAGGGCTTGCAGAGGCCAATTTCCGAGATAACTGGTGATGATGATGAGAAAGGGGTTGATTGGAAGAAGCTTGAAGACGCGGCCTACAAGAAAGTAGATAGTTATTTAAAGGAGGGAGGTTCGGACTTGCCAGATGATATCATCGTGACATTTGAGGTGGAGTGTACCCAAGGGAGTAGTGGGGAGGTAACGGTTGGAGAAGTTTCTATGTTTGTTGGAGGAGGAGACGATGTTGGAGAGGGAGAGTCAATGGAAGTAGAAATGGTCAGTTCTGGGAATCAAAAGACAGTAGAGGATCATGGGGGATAGATTCGAATTCTGAGGCTAGTCTCAATGCTATTTTCCATGATGATACTAGGGAGGTTTTGCTGGAAGAAGGGATAAAGTTAAAGAAGAGGGAGTTTCACTCACCTAGGGTGGTAGTTAGGTTTAGAAAGTGTAATGCCACAATGAAAAAAGGAAATGTAGAAAGAAAAGGAAGGTTAGGAGGGAAGAACCGGGAGTGTATGTTAGGAAAAAGAAATAATCCCATTCTGGTCCAAAAGTAAATTGGACTTGTTTCACGAGGGTCTCAACGTCCTGAAATTCAAATACAAACATTCTTATTTTAGCATTATGGATTTATGTTATTCATGCAACACAATTTTTAGTTTTTTCCTTGTAAATAGTTTATTTTGGAACAAATTGATTTTCATAGGTTCTAAGTTTGAAGCACACTTGCAAGATAAATGTTTAGTACAAACCTTGATTTCTTTCTTAAAAGTCTTGTATCTTATAAGCTTGCTTAGTTTAGTAGTTCTCGCTAGGTGTTTTTCCTTTGGTTGGGATAGATCACGAGGATATTTGGTATAGGTTAAGCAATAAGTGTTTTGAGTTACATTATGAAGGGATGTCTAGAATAAGTGTCACTAGATTAGATAGGTGTAGGGATTTTGTGTGGGGTAGTATCGGTTTATAAATACTTTGATGGTGTGTTCTCAGAAATTCCTGGAGGGAACTTATAGTTGGTTACAAGTGCGGAGACACAAGGTGGTGGGGGGAGTCAAACAGTAGAGTAAAAGGGCTCGCCTCTTGGTACCACCATGCTTCCCGCATTTGCACATTTTCGGATTGGCGTTGCCTATGTGGCATGACTTATTTGTTTCATTTAACGTGATTCTTTCTCAAAATAAAGAAGGGTTCACAAAAGGGGAATGTAAGTATGGGGAGGATTTTCCTACTGATTTGACTAGCTTCGAGTGGAAGAATAATTTCAGTACTGTTAGTTTGTGAATCATAGGTGTGTGGCCCCGAGGCAGGGAATTGTAATCAATGTATCCTGTGGTTAGTGAGAAGGAAAGTGACTGCACGGTGTTTCCGGAGGAAACTGAATGACTTCTGACAATTTTCAAGTTTGTTTCATCTGTATTTATTCATATTGTGTATACTCAAGGAGACTGGTGTGTTTAGTGAGGTTTAACTTTTGTATTTGATGTTTTCTTCGATGTTGTATTTGGTCTGATTTTGTTCTAATGATGTACCCATTTTTGTAAATGAATTAGCTGAGTACCACCAGATTTGTTTAGGTTTGAAAAATTCTCAAATGTCAGTAAAGTTAGGTCCGGCGAAATGATACGCGTTTGTCAACCGTATCTTACGCCTTAAAGCCAACGAGGGGGTGTAACGATGCAGTCGAACCGACGCGATTCGAGAGTAGTGTCTGTGAGAGATTATCTTTGGACGGTGAGAGCAAGATGACAGAGGAGTAGAGTTTGCGGCGGGAACGCGTGAAGCGAATGTCGGAAGTGGTCGACTGTTAAGAAGATGCCGCGGGGACGATTACTTAAAAAGTGCTTATAACTGTTTAACTATCTGGTACTGTGTTTTGAAGAAGCATTTGGAGTGTCAGTGGATTAGAACAAGAACAGTGTTCCTGAGAAACTATTGTGATAGTGGCACCTGCTCGGTTCGAATCCTGCACGCTTTGGAAAAGAGGTTTCGATAGCACGAGTCATTGTAACTGGTGGTTACTTCGGCGACGTATTTCTTTTGCTTATCCAGACAATAAATGTGTGTTCTGAATGTAAACTTTTGTGTGATTTATGTGTCGGCAATTCCTATTATTTTGTTGGCAACCGCCACTGCTGACTGTTCTACGTGATTAATCTTGTGAGTGACGATAAATTATTAGTATTAGTTGTGGAATCCCCACTGGCGACCGTACGGTATCAAACCTGTAATCTTAAGAACATTTAATTAAGAACTGAAATATACGCCGTGTTGAGTAGTACCACCAGGACATTAATTTACCACTAATCAATGAGTATCCTTACAGTCTCCTTGATTACAATCAGTTTAGTTAAAAGATATGTTAGTGGTTGATTCTGTAGCTAACATTTGTATAGTTGTCTGAGTGATTTGGAGTTGTAATTGAGCTATAACAAAAAATAGGCACATCTAAAATACATTCTAAGAATACACACAATGCCAACTTCTTCAGTTTCTAATTTCAGTATCATCATTTGGCAGCAACTAATATTGTGCAACTAAAAAAAAATAGTGAAAAATATGGTCATGGTACAGAAAGCAGTAGGGGATTACTGTTAGTAAAGAAGTAGTTTAGTTTTATCCATGTGAATGATTCATATTAGAACATCAAATTCAAAATACTACAGATTACCAATTCTACTTGCCTATATTGGAATTAAAACTCAAGTCTTCATTAGCTACACCTTAAGAAATTTTTGGAAGGTACTGCAATTTTCAGTAAGGCCTTTTTGAATATATTGTTGTTAACAAGCACATCAACAATATTTTAATCAATTAACAGTACCTTCTGTCTAAGTATTAAATAATCTAGGTAAAAAATGTTGTTTCCTTCCATTGAACTCAATTTGAAAAATCCAGAAAATATATTCAAAACAACTCCATATTTAATATTTTCAAAAGTAAACTCTGTGTTGCAAGTTCCCAAATGATAATTAGTAGGAATTTTCTTATATTCCTTTTACTAATAATCTGTGGCTTGTCATATGCTACTACTAATCATAAATAAACAATTATTAAAATTAATTATTATTCCTGCAACAAGATATAATAAAATTTATTTAGCTGTGGTGAATAAGCTATAAAATTAATGAATAGTGTTAAGTATACATAGTGGGAGTGAATAATTGGTATTCATACTCATATATGAATGGAAATAAGTTTTCACCTGTAAGTACAATGATATACATAGACTACAAATTAATGGTTTGATTCATATACGGGTTTTGTATGATTCATCAGGTTTATATATTTCTGTTAAACAGTCCATGGTGTTTTATAAAATTTAATACTTGTAATTATTATTATCTGTAATTTGACACTGTCAGATCAAGCAAAGCATTCACAATTCATTTTTACGGGTTTCCATACAGCTCTCATTATTTTCTCCATGAATTCTGTGTTCATTTTTTCTGTATATGTGTCTGTCCATGATTTCTGATGAGTTTATGTGATTTTCTAGGTATTTTTTGTCCTGCTGGACCCAGGGCACATTTTTTAGTTGTTCAATGTATATTTCTAGGTCACCTTTCCTGCGCATTGTTAAAATTTCGTGGTGTACCGGTTTTCATGTTTGATAACTGTGTTGTAATGTCTGACTTTTTGGTATATGGACAAACTTTTTCTATAAGTTGTAGGCTCCCATAAGTTTGGCCTGTGAAAGTAATTTTCGTCTGACAGATCTCTGTAGTAAAGTATATTATCTTTAAGCGAATTTAGTCCAAGATTTTTCAGTAACCCGCAGTGATACTATCCTGTCTAGGTGATTTGCTGTTTTGAGTTTGAGGTTATGTCTGTGTATTTCCTCTTGTGATAGTGATTCTGGATAGGTAGGTGGGGTTTTTCCATCCGGATTCTTGGGGATTCAGGGCAGTCGAGGAGTTCAAAAAAGTAGTTTAGACAATTCTCGATAATTTTCCCGATTAGTTAGTGTGAGCTTTCCTGTCCAATTTCCTGAAGCGTAAGTATTTATTTATTTATTTACAACGCCAATCGGCTTTGGAATTATTGAAATAAATTTATCATCAACATACAAGAACATAATGAATAAGTGATTCACAAGTATTGAGGACATGTCCTCAGATTGTTCATTCCAATATTTGTAGAAGGCTTGGGTGTTATAGTTGTGGAAGTTTTCTTCGATGGAATTCCAGTTGTTTCTTCAGGTAGTTCCTCTTGGTTTTATAGGATAATTTTCGTTACTTGTTTTCAGATTTCATGAAAGTGCTCCAAATTTTCCACTGATTTTTTACTGTTATGTTTAAGAAATACTTCTTTGCATTCCGATAGTGCTTTTTCATATTCTGAATCCCACCAGGGTTGTCTTGAATTCTTTTTCAATGGGATTAGTATTTTGGCCTTTTGTGTAATTTTGGTGTGGAATTTTTCCCAGGTGTCTGCATCTTCTTCCTCCAAGTCTTCTCTCAGATTAGTTTCTCTGATCTTCCTTGTTTAAAATTTAAGTAGGTGTATCATAAAGGCCACAAGCAGAAGTGGGGAACCATAAACAACTCGTTTTCCAGTTTTCTCTTAAAGATGCCATGTAATTATCTTTATATATAAAGATGAATGTATGTTTGTTGATTTGTTAGTTTGTTTGTTCTTCATACAAATCCACAGTTTTCATCCAATCTCGATGAAACTTTGCACACTTATCCTTTAAAACAAGGAGAAAAATACTGTCTACATTTGGTTGAAAAATTATCTGTATAAATAACACATGTTGTCTCATAACTTCGAAATATGGCTATAGACAGACACGTTGGATATGGACGTCTCCGTACCGTATTTCCGTGTAGTGGACTGGCAGCTCAGCGGTTAAAGTGTTTGCTTACGAACATCGTTGTCTCCAGTTCAAATCACCGTGGAGGCTAAGATTTTAAAAAATTATTTTTCATCGTAAGAGTCAGGCCTGGGCCGTAGGTTATTCGGATTGAATGTTAAACTGTAGAAATTAGAAAGTTAGGGGTGCAATACGAGGCAAATTGTAAGTGGTCTTGCAATGTTGTAGCTGTACACTTTTTTACATTATAATGATCCCTCAGGTGTTGTTCGCAGTCAGTGTGTGAGTGTGAACCACAGTAATACTAATATAAATACGGAAGTAAGTCTCTGTCTTTTTGTTACGTTTTGACGACTAAATGGCTATATCGTTGTGATAGAATTTTATAAGGAAATCTGTATGAAGGGCGCTGGATATTTTTTCCAATATGATTAACGGTTGTAGTCAAGAAATTTTGAGACCTTATCGAATGGTGATAGAAATATGTTGGAAATTGATTCTCTTCTAGAGACAGGTTCGACGGTACAATGATAGTGATAGCTTTCCTGTCATATTATTCCGACTCGATATTGTTTGGGACTAATCCTTGTTACCAACATCTTTCTATATTTAATTCTGGCAAAAAAATTCTTAATCCACGCGTACGAAGTCGCGGGTATGAGCTAGTAGTTAATAAAATGTTTTACAGACTTCTCCTAATGTTTTTAGTATATTGCTCTTTGAATAACTAATTAGTTGTAACCTCCTCATACGAAGGAAATTGGCCCTAAATATAGAGAACTTATCATTTCATAGCAGCACAACAAAGTGTAGGAGCTGAGTTTTATCAAGTGTAATTTTTGTATTTTGTATGGTTAGATTTGATTTGATGACGTTCATGTTTGCAACGTGTTGCAAAGAGACATGTGTGTATGGTGGTTTTCAACCACCTAGCCTTGTCCCTTTGGAAGTGTGTACAAAACATGTTGTAGCCTCGTGGAGAACAGTCGAGCAGAGCAGCTGAGCAGTGCAGAGCGCGGGCAGCAACTGGATACGCCCCAGTCAGCGCTAGTAGAGGAAACACAGAGTGGCACGTGAGTATGTGTCCAAGTGAAGTGCAGTGCACAAGGTTATGTTGAGTATTCATTATGTTTTATTCAGTGATTTTATTGAGTATATTGTTTCATTTTGTTTATTTAGTCCATGTAAAGCCTCTTAGTAATGGTGTAATATTTTCTAAGGAGAGTGATGTAATTGCTTCAGATAATTATTGGTCACTAGTAATAGATTATGATTTGGGAATTGTAACAGATGAATGCACCAAGCTAGATAGCACATTCAGTACTCTTGATGAGCTTACTAAACAAAATCTTTCGCATAGTGATTCAGGCATAAATTCAGTTTCTTTGAATCTAAAACTAATGTATACTGCTTTACAGCAATAATTTTACAATATCTTGGAAATTCTACCTCATAAGCCGAACAGAGTAAAAAGTTCATATTTCGATCTTGGAGGAAAAATTTTGAAAACTGTATTTGGAACTTTAAATTCCTAAGATTTAGAGCATTTAGAGTCAAGGTTAAATAATTTGGAAGCTGTAGGGAATGATGTTAATCTTAGTCGTTCATCACAGTTGATCTTGATTAAGCATATGGAGGAGTCCATTACAAATCATACGCAAGCAATACAAGTATTAGCAGATGCCTTCATCGCACAAACTAAGGAGATTCAATAAGTAAGAATTTACATGAAGTAGAAAGCGTATTAACAGTTTTGAAAATTCAGATTTTTAAGTAAAACTTTACAGGAGCTTATTTTTGGGTTAACAAATGTACATATGGAATTAGTTAGATTAAGAATTGCTCTAATACAATGTTCTAGTGGGAAAGTTAGTGATATTATTGAGCCCTAGAGTATTTTTGAAATATTTACAGTTGATACAGAATAAGCTAGATTCAAGTATGTTTATGATTGCCCCTTGTACAGAGGAGAGTTTAAGTGTTTATTACCAAATATCTAAGGTAAATATTATTTTGATGGGTAGTAATTTGAGGTTAGTTGTTAATGTTCCTATTGGTGTTCATGATTCAGTTTTAGAGAGATATAGCATTCATACTTTTCCGATTTATTGGAGTGAAACAGGAAGATATGTAAGATGTAATTTTATTGAGGAAAGATCATAAATCACATGTGACACTTAATCAGAATTATATGCAGAAATGTGAATCTAATATTGCAGAAATATGTCCATTAATGATGTTACATGTGTGTAAGTAGTTGTGAATCAGATATGTTCTTTTCACAATATTTTGTTGAGTCATGTCAAAGAGAAGTTGTGACCATCACTAAATCATATTTTGCTAGAGTTCATGATAATTGGATATTTACCTTGTCAACATCTTGTACTGTCAGTGTCAATTGTATTCAATCTCAGCAGACAACTAAATTATCAGTAAGTGGTTCGGGAATGTTTGTGAACACTACAGGTTGTCAAATAATTGGAAATGATTTTAGAACACCAGCAATTAAGTCAGTTAGGAAATCTTATAATTTATTGTATCCATTGTATTACTTACCAAATTTAACTTATGAAGTTTACCACAGCCCCAAATTAGTCAAATTGAATTTAACTTATAGTAAAGAGGTTAAAGAAGAGATTGATAAGTATCTTAAAACATCTTATGACACTATTAAATGCAGTAAAATTATTGGACATTTGGAGTCACAAATGAGTTCTAGAGATCAACGTAAGATAACAATTGTATCTGCCAGTGTTACATCCATTATTTGTATTTTAACTGTCTTATTTTTGGGTATTTGGTTATGTAGACGTTGTATGAATAAGATGATTCAGGAATATTTTGCTGCAAATGCAGCACGCAATCTGTTAGCAGCATACGAGTAACTATTCCAGAGATTTCACATGATAGGTTTGCAGGAGTAACACGTGTTTCAAAGGCGGGGGAGTTGTAAGGGAACCAAACAAATCCCCGTCATATTGTGTAAAAGCGGAGCGAATATTCGTCCACTGCTAGAGGCGCAGAGCGCTGCGGCGTAACACATCGATGTAGGAGTGTTTCGTGATTTCACTACCAACATTATCGCTTTGTACCCCATTTCAGCAATAGGAGTCTAAATTCAAGCTAGCGGGGGTACTGCTAACATATTGCGCGGAACAGAAATTACGTTCTTGTGTTTGTGAAACTGTCTGGGTGTAATTTACGACAAATAAACCGGAACTATTTAGTAACTTCTGTTTCCTTCTGTAAAACCTTTCTAATCTGTATCAGGCTAACAACACTCAACCCAAAGAACTCTGTGCAGTCTTCACTTTAATATATTTATTAGACATTAGTTGTTTCAGCAGCTACTGTCCTCGCAGTTGTCTATTCTGCGTGATCAATAATCGACTGGTGTCAGCAGAAGGCCGTCGTCCTTGCAAGAAAAGAACATCAAGAAGATGTTACTATCAGGAAGGTTAGTGATCACACCTCCGATAGTCAACCAGTCAATCAACCAATATCCATTCAGCCATCCAAAACAGAAATTTTTCGTTATCTGCGGGACTCAAACCCTGCACCAGACACATATAAACAAAGTTCTACTACAATGGGGAACCTGAGGTATATATTAAAGCGATCCAGCTTCTACATCATATGGTCACCAGTTATGTTTGATGTGCTGTAAGGAGTTCTGACTCTTTTTTTCCCATCAGTGCTGGTGTTCACCCGGGATCAGCTTTGTCCCCACTCCCGTTTATCCTCTGTCTTAATACCATTGCTGGAGAACTCACTCCACACCCACTCCATGTTGATGATATCACGGTCACCTGCGAGTCTCGACAAGAATTTGTACCTATCCAACGATGAAAAACTTCCCTTGATAATTACAGCTTGCACCTTAATGTCTGGAAGACTGAGTAAATAGAATGTGGGGTTCCTAGCGATGGGTCTGTTAATATTGACGGCATTAAATATTACAAGACATCCGACTTCAAATATCTGGGAACAGAACTCTGTCTATATGGTCAGACACTCCCAGATGTATAAAACAGTCAATGCATTTAATTTGGCTCCAACCACTGAGAAAATGTGTCAGGATCCTCTGCTATGGCACAGCCACATACTATACAGCAACGACACCTCAGTGGCAAGAACAGCACCGACATAAGACTGGAGGGCAAAGACGACGCAGGAGATCCAAGAAGCACTGTCTGGATACTCGGATACTCTACGGGAGGACATGCGTCTAGCCAATGTCTCACCTGAAGATGCACCCACATCAAAATAAAAGAAAGAATCCAGGAAAGCATACCCTGCAAAGATGCTAAGAAGAATGAAAATGTATTTTACCACAATTTACAGGGCAAGGGAACAACATAAAGATTTTTTTTAAATCTTACAACTTTAAGGCCACTAATATGTAGATTATTTTATACTGTTTGAGGTTTAAAGGCGTGTGTGTGTGTGTGTGTGTGTGTGTTATAAACATTTTATCTTGCATATGGCATCTTATGGATTTTTTTATCGGACTGATAGAATCTTCTCATATGTCCACAACTATATGATTTTTTAGCCACATAATTAATATTATGCCTTAAAGTGTAGCTAAGTTATGAATTATAATTTTTACCTTACCCCTTCATTTCCACAATTTTACAAGCATAAAACTCCACAACAGTATAACTGTATATGAATTTTACAGCTAATTGCTCACCTACAAAATTTTCCCCAACCATCACAAACATTAAGAACCTTACTTACGTACAATCTTCTGGGTGTAACATATCAAAAGTAATAAAAAAATAAGTCTTCCACAACAACGAATACTTTATGTATTGTTAGGTAACTACAGTTCATAAATAATTATTCAGAATGTTTACAAGTATAATTTTGCTAGTTAATACGGATTATTTTTCATGTTATGAAGCTATATGATGGTGAGAAAAAATTCCACAAACCTAAGAATGCTCACATGTACGAGTTGTTTTATGTATTTTGAACTTAAAAGAATCCGTAAACCATTTCCCACAAAGTTCACAAGTATAAAGCTGGTCACCTGTATGAATTCTTTTATGTACTACCAATTGATTAGCCCGTTTAAAAGCATTTCCACAAATTTCACAAGTGTAAGGATGCTCACCTGTATGAACTTTTTTATGTACTAGTAAGTTATTAGCCTGTGTAAATGTTTTTCCACAAATTTCACAAGTGTAAGGCTTCTCACCTGTATGAGTTCTTTTATGTTGTACAAGGCTAGAACAAGCAGTAAAACATTTACCACAAATTTCACAAGCGTAAGGCCGCTCACCTGTATGAATTCTTTTATGTTGTACAAGGCTAGAACAAGCAGTAAAACATTTACCACAAATTTCACAAGCGTAAGGCCGCTCACCTGTATGAATTCTTTTATGTCTTACTAAGGTATTAGCCTTTGGAAACGTTTTTCCACAAATTTCACAAGTGTAAGGCCGCTCACCTGTATGAATTCTTTTATGTTGTGCAAGGTTAGTATTAGCAGAAAAACCTTTACCACAAATTTCACAAGCATAAGGCCGCTCACCTGTATGAATTCTTTTATGTTCTGTAAGGCTAGTATTAGCAGAAAAACCTTTTCCACAAATTTCACAAGTGTAAGGACGCTCACCTGTATGAACTCTTTTATGTGCTACTAAGTTATTAGCCTGTGTAAACGTTTTTCCACAAATTTCACAAGTGTAAGGCCGCTCACCTGTATGAATTCTTTTATGATTTGCAAGGCTAGTATTAGCAGAAAAACCTTTTCCACAAATTTCACAAGCATAAGACCGCTCACCTGTATGAATTCTTTTATGATGTAAAAGGCTAGAATAGGAAGTAAAACATTTACCACAAATTTCACAAGCATAAGGCCGCTCACCTGTATGAATTCTTTTATGTACTACTAAGTGATTAGCCTGTGTAAACGATTTCACACAAATTACACAAGTGTAAGGCCGATCACCTGTATGAATTCTTTTATGTTGGGCAAGATTAGTAGTAGCAGAAAAACCTTTTCCACAAATTTCACAAGCATAAGG
The DNA here is from genome assembly GCA_031002005.1 of Vandiemenella viatica. Lineage (NCBI taxonomy): Eukaryota > Metazoa > Arthropoda > Insecta > Orthoptera > Morabidae > Vandiemenella > Vandiemenella viatica. Next base: position 20,041 of record JARYHS010011872.1, read on the forward strand.
CCGTTCACCTGTTGAATTCTTTTATGTACTACTAATTGACTAGCCCATGGAAACGTTTTTCCACAAATTCACAAGTGTAAGGCCGCTCACCTGTATGAATTCTTTTATGTCGTGAAAGGTGAGTATTAGTAGTAAAACATTTACCACAAACTTTACAAGCATAATGCCGGTCTATCTTATGGATTCCCTTATGAGGTATTAGGATGTCAGAATTCATGAAAGGCTCCCCATACATTTTGGAACTGTGAGGCTGCTGCAGATCATGAGCAGGAATAACTTGATGATACCTAGAAACAAAGTAACACTGGTAAATTTAGTATAATACCATTCCTATAGTTAAGAAACTAGTTATTACTAGAAAATTGCGGACCAGGTTTCTAATAATCTATATATAATATTAAAAGAACTTTTATTTATACAGTTATAGCTCAAAGATAAACTACATCACTATTTTATAGTTTTCATGCATTTTGGCATTAATTATCTATTGAACACGTATGTAATTAATTATATAATTAGTTGATTTTTCCAAGTTTGAGTAACTTGTAGAAAAAATTGATTTAAATGATTACTCACAGCTAAATCAATAAATTTGCTGAACATTTTGCACTAATTATGCTATATCAAAAAAAATTCTTTTATAACACTCATCAACAGTTTTCCAGAGGACTGGAGGAAAGAGGAAGTAATACCCATATATAAGAAAGGGGACAAGACTATCTGCCAGAACTACCGTGATATTACCCTGATGTGCCACTCTGCCTTGATATATGAGAAAGTTTTGGAAAGCCGAATAACAAGAGCGGTTGAAAGGCAGCTAAGGGAAGAACAATATGGATTTACACCAGGAAGGTCAACTATCAATCTTATATTTGCAATAAGACTGCTACAAGAGCGGCACTACGAGTAAAAGAAAGATCTGGTGATGGCCTTCCTGGACATTGAAAAGGCATATGGCAGCCTCAGCGAAAAGAAAGTGAGGGAAGGACTGAGGAAAAAGTAAGTAAAAATGGAGATAGTGCAAAGAGTGAAGGATATGTATGAGGGTAGTAAGAGCTGTGTCAAAGTGGAAACAGATATGACTGGATGGTTCCATTTGAAAAATGGACTAAAACAAGGAAGTGCCCTATCACCCCTCTTATTTATTGTAGCTATAGATGAAATATTGAAGAAGGTGGTGCAGAGCATTGGGTAATGAAAAATGAAAGCAATGGTATTTGCGGATGACCTATTAGTTTTGGGAGAGGATGAAAGAGAAGTGCAGGATTAGCTGGATGTGTGGGAGAGAGTAGTTGTAACCTATGGTATGAAGTTATCTGCGAGAAAAAGTGAAGTGGTGATAACAACAAGAAAGAAGAACAGGATGGACATAGGCATATCACTTGGAGGGGAACAACTAAATACAGTGGAATGTTTCAAATATTTGGAAAGCTGTATTGAAGAAAATGGAGGAAACAAGATGAAATAAATGAAAGAGGAAGATATGCTGAATGATTTTTTAAAGTATTAGAAATCTGGTATGGAGTAGGGATGTTCCAAAAAGGAGTAAAGAGGCAATATATAAAACATATTTTGTGCCAATTTTAACATATGGGCAGAAACATGGGTAATGAAGGAGAGAGACAAAGGAGAGTACAATCTGTGGAAATGAAATTTCAGAGGAGTAGAGTGGGAGTAACAAGAAGAGACAGTATAACGAATGAGAGAATCGGGGAAATGATAAAGGAAGAACCGCTACAACAAAGAATTGAAAAATCTAGGCAACAGTGGTACGGGCATGTAAGAGAATGGGAGAGGAGAGGCTACCAAGGAAGATGCTGGACATGGAGCTGAAAGGGAAGAGGCCTAGAGGAAGACTGAGGGACAGATGGTTAAAGGTGTTAAGAAATGTCTGGAGGACAGAGGAGGAAACTGGCGTCAGTGGAAGAAGAGAGATGGTGGTTAGACAGGAAGCGCTGGCGAGGCTTTTGTTCCCAGCAGACCCGGCCAGCGGCTGGAAGCTGCCCTAGATGATCAGCAGTTTTCCACATACAAGTGATCATTTTCTTATAAAAACTCTATATTTAAGTAATATATATTACCAGCAACACTTTTACACCTACACCTAGGAGAGTGACTAACAATGTCTAATCAGGACTATTGTCATAAACTGAAAAAAAATTTTTTTCAACTTTGTGAAAAAAACTTTTTGTTTTCAGAAAAACAATATATTTGATTGATCATGGTTTTATTTACGGAACTAACATTTTACATGTGTTTTTTAAATCTTACTGAATCATATAATGTCTTGGATAATGATTCATAAATGCATCTATACAGGTAACATAATTTTATTCATCCACTATGTCAGTGCCACATTCACTAGTATCAGTACTACCAACACTAGTTTGGTCGGTGTAGTAGTTTTCTGTTTCTTCTTCCGTCACCTCTAGATCGCAAACTTCAGAAATAGTTACATTTTCTTTTACTGGATGTTCTTGTATTCTACACAAAATATAAATATTCTGAGATACACTGTGCATAAAGACTGCACTGATACTTCTGTAATACGCTCCTTTAAGTATGAATTTAAATCTATTATCATACAAAATAGGAGCTTTATTTCCTTTTCAATCATTGGTTTATGCCAACAGTTGCAAAGAAATTATTCATAATTACTGACAATTAGTGACTCAGTATCACTATATGCTGAGAGTTTAACAAGTATACTAATGTGAGGAAAACACAATAAGTAATAAAAAAGAGGAAAAAAACCATAGATAAATTTAAAATTCACAATTTTTTTGAAAAGATCCGTAGGTCTACAGATAAATCCGTAGTGCTGGCAGCACTAGTTCAAATAGTGAGTATCAAACCAAATAACGGGGAACGGGGATTCCTTCTCGCACAACC
>JARYHS010011874.1:0-33155 GCA_031002005.1 Vandiemenella viatica
TTGTTTTTATCTCCCTACCCACCTATCCTCTCTCCCTCTACGGCTGTATTTACCTCGATGTCAATGAGACTTACAGGCCAAGTAAAAAAAAAACTAATTCCCAATAACGATCGGAATGGCAATAGGAGAAGAAAAAACTTTTGAAGATTCTATAGAAAAATATTAAATCAGCTACAAATAACACTTTTGAAATTTTCAGACAAGTATAATTGTATAATAGGAAATTTGTAATTTAAAAAGCAAAGAACAGGAATATACAAGAAAACTATTGGAGGGCGCAGTAAGATATCGCCATGCCTACGTTGCACAGGAGAGCAGAAAATATTTAAGTGAGTATGCAGAGGGGAGAAAGAAATATGAAGAAATAAGTAATAATCTCGAACGGAACTTTTGCGAATGAATCAAAGGCTAAATAAACCCTAAAAATTTTAACACAGTTAAGAATAAAACGAATCTGAAACAAATGGTTGTAGATAAATCAGGTGGACCATTTGTCGACAACAACAGAAATTCGATCCATTTCAAAGGTTTTCAAACTAAAACGCCTCTAAGCTGATCATATTAACGATTGATATTGGTAAACAAATCTATGACAGAACAGCTTGGCAAGATGCGTAAGGAGCAAAAGTTTTTTGCAATGATCATGAACACTAGTATGCAGATGTACACATTTTTAAATCTCTTAGAGAAGAAGGAATTAAAATTATTCAAAATATCGAATGATAGCAACACAGGAGAATGCTACGCATGTGAGTCATGAATGTAAGTGTAAGAAACGACGGAAAATTACTAATAACAAAAAACGTGGGTAGAAAAGTAGAACTTACTGTGTTGTTATTAATATTGAAAGACGTAAATAGGTAGATAAGAGTAATTTGTCGTAAAGTTAATAGAGGATAGTACCTAAAAATTTTAAATTTCGTGAGTAAAATACTAAAATGAGTGAATTATTTACATGCCATAACAGGTTCCTTAGAGAAATTATAAAAGACAAGGTTACTCTGGGGAAAGTTGGTAGCCAGAGTAACAAGAGAGTAATAAGATCGAGCGAGCGAGAGAAAAAGTTTAGTTTGAACTTTTGAGTTGATGATGTAAAGTTACTACCAGCAAACGACCTTTGTATCATCGGATCCTTAAGTTACGGATAATGTTTTAATAAATTGCAACAAGTCATAGAAAGTTTATAATTATTCAAATATGAAAGACTAAACTACTAAGTATTAAGCTTAAAGTTCATTCACGAGTTCAAAACGATTTTTGTATCCCAGTTCCGACACCAAAAGAAGAACGTATAAAAATGCAACATTATAAAAAGGAGTACAATCATATTAAATACAACATGGTATTAAATACAACAGCCACAGGAGGAGTATCATTGAATATTATTAGAGTAGAACATGATAAGGGGTAACGATGTTTGAAAAAGTTCTTAGGCAATGTTGTAGACAACAGCCAATGATATTTAACTTGTAATCGACTGAGTAACACTCAGTGAGTGAATGTTTAGTACAGTTTTCTTTATTTTTTAATAGTCTGTACGTTTCTGAGGAAGCAATAACAATATTTTTTGTTTAACTGTGAAATGACTCAGTATAATTTCATCCATGTTTCACCAGAGATAAATTGGTTACAACTAAAGACAATTTTAACTATGTCAAAGTACACAGATGCACTTACAAACTGAAGGAGTTAATTTCTGATGTAGAGCATAGCAAGAAGTGAGAGGAATTTTGGAGGGCATTGGAGAAGGGCAGCTCCCCTAGCGGCGGGAGCGAGAAGCAGCACTCCGCGCACACAGTTGTGAATAATTACTATTTAAATTAGCGCCAAAGTTTTTAATTACTTCCACGGTGTGGCGGCTAGGTTCACAGATATAAAAAGAAAAAAGAAGCGCGGCACGAGTGCCAACTTTGGCGGCGGAGAAAAAGTTAAATGTCGTCCAGACGGTGAAATATGTTGCCTTTCTGTCTTCAACTCCAACGACGCTTGTAACACTTTAACGCGCTAAAATAGCAACAGCGAGCATCGATTCCGACTCCATCGATAGACAGAAAGTCTTAATGAAAAGCCACAACACACATGCAAATGTTATTCTATTGATAAATGCTGCATTGAGCATAAATATGATAATAATGGACTAGTTAATATACGCTTAGTATTTAAAATATTGTTCACTTAGCCATGACTCGGTTTTGAAAACTACCGGGTGTTTCAAAAATGACCGGTATATTTGAAAAATCAATAAAAACTAAACGAGCAGTGATAGAAATTCACCGTTTGTTGCAAAATGCTTGGGACAACAGTAAATTTTCAGGCAGACAAACTTACGAAATTAGTTACAATTTTCAACAACAGATGGCGCTGTGTTCTAGGCGCTGGAATTCCAACACCAGAAAAATCCTCTGTTCTAAGGAATAAATCATTTTTTCACAGCAAACTTGCAATTTGTGAACACCACACGCTTACAGCTGAAAGACGACTTACAGAATGGCGAAATCACAGACTGCGTTTACTTCTATATCTTTCAAATCGCCATCTGTTGTTGAAAATTGTAACTAATTTCGAAAGTTTGTCTGTCTGAAAATTTACTGTTGTCCCAAGCATATTGCAACAAACGGTGTGTTTCTATCGCTGTCCGTTTAGTGTTTATTGATTTTTCAAATATACCGGTCATTTTTTAAACACCCGGTACAAGGATGTACTCAAATTGCGATTCCGAACGATTTGTAGAAACCTAGCTACACATCTGTCGTTTGTTTCAAGTTTATGTTGACATTTAACCTCGTTTCTTGGCTGCGCATTCCGCCCCTGTCTAAGCCGCCTTAACGTAACCCTGTAGTACTACCAGATACAGGGTACCTACGGTTTAACGTGGAATCCGAACCACCGAACGTCCCGGCGTACCTCACATAATCAAATACGACTCCTAAGAATTTCTGCTCACCACGGGATTGCAACCCCTGACCGGAGAGGGAAACTTTCTAAAGTAAGCGCAGTATACGTAACTGTGGGTTTGTGTGAACAACGTTGACACTAATTAAGTTGAGGAGGAGAGGGTTTATGTTTCTATAAATCAAACATAAACAGTTTTTTCCTATTTGTTTTAAAGTACACGTATGCAAAGTTCCATCAAAATTGAATAAAAACTGTGTTTCTGCATGAAGAACATTGGCCAAAAAAAATCATTTTTATATATTAGAGACAGGTATAATCCATACTTTCTCTGCTGCCCATACTTATTGTTACAGGTATACTGCTATTACAGCATGTTGGTGACGCGTACTCATAAGATTATACTCATCCAAAAAGCGTCCAACGCCCATATCATACGCACAACACGTCATAACATGTCGGTTATGCGAATTCATAGATTTACTCCCAGCGTTCGGTCTGCCTATAGAAGTTTTCACTTCAAAAATGTAGCCTTCTATCTGTGTGAGCTTCAGTTTATTTTGTTCTAACTATTGTGTCAGGCTTTCCTCATGGTATTGTGGAACACTAGAGTCAGGACAACACAACACTTAAGTAAAACCAACCATGCCTAAGGTCGGACTCGAACCAGCGACCCGAACAACGCAAGCCCAGCGTGCTGGCCCCTAAACTGCCAGGGTCGTCTGAGACTGGTGACATTCTGATAATGAACAAAAGGTTACCCGAGGCAGTTTGAGGCGTGCTTTGCTTTACATGTATGAAAGGTATTTTACGTTTTCACATGAAGCTGCAGTTTTTCAGTACACCTGTTATCTTACACGGCTACATCAAGTCATAGAATGAAACCAGTGGAAACTTCGTCACCAGTTCTTTAAGGCCACCCAGAATTTTTCCTGAACCACTGCAGAAAAAATCACCGCATTGAGTACAGGTTTACCCTGAACTATTAACTATCACAGTAGCTCATTTCGAACTACTAAAACTTTTGATTTTATTATTATTATTATCGTATGGCATCTTTGGCCGGGAGATCCCCAGTAGTGTAGTTAGGCGACTATTGGTAGACTTTTAGTTGTCCACGTCTTCCACCTCTGCCTTGAGCGTTGCACTAATGGAGGAACTGAAGTGTTAGCGAAGAGTGTATGTTCTGTGTGTGAAAATTGTATTTTTCTTGGTAACACGTGTAGTTTATGAGTGAGGTAGAGATTGGGAACCATTCCACCATTCGCCTTGTTGATGCAGTAAAACCTGGGTACCGTTGTGCCTTTAGCGATCTGAGCCACATTGGCGAGTACTATTTGAATCATCATACCGTCGGGCAATAAAGAGGGTGTGATGAAAAAGTTGGAGCTTTAATCTCTATGTTTCTATTGTTCAACTTGCTTATTTAATTACCACAGATCGAAATTACCATTTCATCAAGACTCAACGGACCATACAGATCAATGGAACCAGTAACCTATGTTAAATATAATAAATTATAAACGCAATTTGACTGTAAGCAATTTTTCTCGCAGTTGCTTGGTTAATTAATTGTAAATAAATAATGCCAAGCCTAGTGCTTTATATCTCCGAGAAAAATAGACACTGTAGATTCGTCATCAGCAAGGTATTTGAGTCTACTGCTAAAACGACTGACCACTCATATTGAGAAATGCATTACCAAATCACCAGCTGGGATTTCGTCGCAGCCACTCAACTACTCAGCAGCTGTTGAGGGTAACAGAAGCTGCCACAAAAGCATTCAACCACAAACAATACTGTGCCATGGTGATGCTCGACATCTCCCGAGAATTTGATTCCGTATGGCACTCGGGCCTCCTACTTAAGCTATATGAGCAGGGTATCCCGGGACCATACGTGAAATTAATAAGATCATACCTGACTGACCGCACATTCAGTGTTCGAGTCGACAGAGCCTTCTCAAGTGTAAGAAAAGTGAAAGCAGGAGTTCCCCAAGGCTCAGTTCTGGGTCCGACTTTATATTCATTATATAATGCTGATGTCCCCACATCCAATGGAGTTTTGGTCGCAACTTACGCTGACGATACAGCTTACCTCGTAGCCAGCTACAGCAGAATTTTAGCCACTCGCCGTCTTCAGGAAGTCCTCCAGGTAACGGAGGCCTGGGCCCGGAGATGGAGGATTGACATTAACCCAGCCAAGACTCAGGCAATAATGATCAGTAAAAGACTTGGGCCCCGTCGACCACGTCAACCGGACCCCGTTCTTCACCTTCACGGTAAAGACATACCCTGGTCAGCTACTGCCCGCTACCTGGGAGTGCTGCTAGACAGGAGACTAACCTGGCAAGCTCATATAAATGACATCCACAGGAAATCAAGCACGAGGCTTCACAGCCTCTACTCGCTTCTTAACAAAGACAACAATTCCTATTATTGAGTACGCCTGTCCAGTGTGGGCATACGCTGCTGACAGCTATATACTCAGACTACAAACTATACAAAACAGGGCACTGAAAAGAGCCCTGCACCTTCCAGCCAGATTTACCACCTATGCACTCCATGGAGCCACTGGAGTTCCATATCTCCATGACAGGTTTAAACAACTGGCTCAAGTTTTCAACAAGAGTTCAAATAGAAGCAATAACCCAGAAGTTAAAAACATCGGTCGCTATACATAACCATTGACCGTCATAAGAGACCTTTAAGTCTAATCAACTAACATACACCACCGAGAAGCCACACCAACAGAAAAGTTTTGCATCACCCAAATACTTCTGGAGGCAATGTCCACGGACAATATACTCCGCCATCCCCCTGCCTATATAGGAAAAGGCAGTAATTGGTGCTATGTAGACGTCCTTCTATTATTCGGGAGGACAGGGTGAAACCCGGTTCGGCCTACCTGACTGGGGTTTTCCGTGGTTTTCCCCAGTCACTCAAGGCGAATGCTGGGATAGTTCCCAACAAGACCACGGCCGACTTTCCTTCCCCTTCCCTCCCCTCCTCGTTGGTTAAATAGGCTGAAAAGAGTTCTTGTGAATATCTTTACTTGGTTTATAGACCATTATCTCTGACCATATTTCCTCATCAAAATGTCTTTCCAATCAGGTTTCCCGCTTTTTGTGGTAATGAATTCAATATCGATGCGTTTTTCCAGGATTATTCGCATTTATATTTCAGTTACATCTATGAAACAAATATTGAACGACTGAAGCCAATAGGCAGCGTTCCCAACCACGAAATTTGTCTTTTAATGGGCGGTAGTATAAACTCCAAAATTCTTCAACAGCCGTAATTAAAGGTCTTCTATGAACTGAAGAAAATATTTACGTAGCAAATCAATTGTTTCATCATTGTGAAGATAAGTGAAAATATTTGCTACCCGGAACAGTCATCTCAGCAACAGAGGAAGACAGTGAGTGGGGATGGAAGGTTTTACAGTGTGACTCGTGCCTTTCCTCCGAGCAGAAGCGATCATCTCCCAGAGCACAACCATCGCTAGCGTGTCGTTCTTCAGATTTCAGTAGAGTTTTTAAAGTAGATTCTCTCCATTACATTATCTGGCATGGCGTATATGGCCAGCTGAATGCGCTACGGAAGCCATGTGGGATGTGCATGGACATTTCAGATAACCTGACCCACCCTCGTGAAATAAACGCGTAAGATATACGAGGAAGTATTGTGCAAGTAGAATCTGTACCACAGAATCGCATTTTGTTGCAAAATTCTTCATAAACATTGTACAATATTATGACTTGCACTGGATGTTCCTTTCATTCAGTTGCCAATGAAAAAGTCAAATTTACAACAACAACAAAATTGGCAGTATGAGCACACTTATAAATATGACATTGCTCCCCCTCTGGCCTGGATGCATGCACTGATACGGTTAGGAAGGCTTTCATAAAGCCGTTGTATCCTCTCCTAAGGCTAGCTGGCCCACAAGTGTCTGGCCCTTAATATCCTGGAACTGGGACGGAGTTGACGTCCGAGCTGGTTCCACATACGTTCTACCGAGGATGGATCTGAGGATCTTGCTGGCCACGGGCTTACCTCAACATATTGCGGACAGTTCGTAGAGACACATGTCATGTGCAGACAAGCATTATCCTGTTGAGAAATGGCACCACAATACTATCGCAAGAGAGGTACCACATGAGGACGTACCGTTGTGCCGTCACAGTTCCTTCAGTCACTACCAACCGTGACCTGAAGTCATACCGGATAATTGCTCACACTTTGACGCCAGGATTAACACCACTGTGCCTCTCCAAAATGTTAGAACGATAGGAACGTCTTCCGAGGTCGGTGCTATATTCGCCGACGATGGTCATCCGACGTAATTCAGAATCTCTCAAACCAATAAATGGCATCACATTGTGTTCAGCGATAAATGGAATCACATTGTGTTCAGTGATAAATGGCGTCACATTGTGTTCAGTGATCAATGGCATCACATTCAGTTCAGTGATAAATGGCATCACATTGTGTTCAGTGATAAATGGCGTCACATTGTGTTCAGTGATAAATGGCGTCACATTCAGTTCAGTGATAAATGGCGTCACATTGTGTTCAGTGATCAATGGCGTCACATTCAGTTCAGTGATAAATGGCGTCACATTGTGTTCAGTGATAAATGGCATCACATTGTGTTCAGCGATAAATGGCGTCACATTGTGTTCAGTGATAAATGGCGTCACATTGTGTTCAGTGATAAATGGCATCACATTGTGTTCAGCGATAAATGGCGTCACATTGTGTTCAGTGATAAATGGCGTCACATTGTGTTCAGTGATCAATGGCGTCACATTCAGTTCAGTGATAAATGGCGTCACATTGTGTTCAGTGATAAATGGCGTCACATTGAGCTCAGTTAGAAATGACGTCACATTGAGTTCAGTGATAAATGGCGTCACATTGTATTCAGTGATAAATGGCGTCACAATGTGTTGAGTGATAAATCGCGTTTCTTCAATACCTCGGATGACCATAGTCGGTGACTATGGCGAAGATGTCCCATTCTTGCAATGTTTTAAAGAATCACAGCACTGTTTCTTCTAGCTGATAAGAAGGCTCATACTGCCAAGTTCTTTCAAAATTTGGATCGATTTTGCAATCACTGAAATAATACCACTTACCCTATCAACCTGTGAAGTTTCATTTGATCTTTTTTTTTATCAGGCAGTGTAATTTCAGCACTACAAGACAACTAAACTATTGTATAATATATGCATCAGCATAACATATCATGATACGAATAGCTAAACCGAAATTATATACTACTAGCTTTGCCCAGCATGCTTTGCAATGCCTCCTTTTCTTTCTAAGTGGATTCACATATACAAAGTAGACGCATTTACATGTACAAAATAAACGAAAGATAATGATTTTTGTGCATTAAATTAAAATTGAATAATTAGCATATCAAATAATTGCTGGTTCTTAATATTTGGTGATAAATAAGGCGTCCAATGATATTTTAGCTATGTATGAACAAAATAAACAGCATATAAACAAAAGAAGAATGGAATGTCATTCGGCTGTAAATAAATGAAGAATAGAAAATATTCTCCTTGTTTAAATACCTATTTATACCAATAGCGCTATCTAGAATAATATGGGCATTTATACATACGACTTAAAACTTTTTTGGCTACCTTGGAGGGATTTTATTCCAGTAGTCACTAGGGAGGTACATCTTAAGTAGAATGAAGACTGGTCCCGGACGCAGCTACTCAAAGGAAAACACTATGCAGCAATACAACCAACAATACCAAAGACACCGTGGTTTACTGAACACCGTATAGCATGAAGGCACATAACAACCATAATTAGGATGAGACTAGGACACGGTTGCTACCCACATCACTTATCCCGCCTCCGTATACTAAAATCACCGATATGCACCTTCTATCAAGAGATCTCCGCCCCCAATCACATCATGCTCTCCTGCCCGCGGTACCAACTACAGCGCAAGCAGTTCTACAGGCGCCTAGAACAGCTTTCTGTCAAATTTCCAGCGAACTTTACTACCATTTTACAATCAAAAGATGTATAATTCTAGAAAGTAATCATCCGGTTTCATCAGGACACCGAAATGAAGATTTAAAGCCCCCAACATGCTACAAGAAGACAAGAAAAAACATATGATAATGTTGAAATGGTTTCAGACCAAAGGCCAAATAAATAAATAAAATATTATGAACTGATTTATATTACTTCCTGTGGGACAATTAGTTTGTAAAGTTCAACCAATTTTGAAATTCTGAACTGAACACACTATTGAATATGTCATAACGTTCTTGTTTTGATCTGAAAATCAGTGTATGCGATTTACGTAAGAAGCAGAGAATAAACGTGGCATTTCAGTCTGAGAAGTAGGAGACTCTTTGGCGTTAGCGAATAGCGAATTGATAATGACAGTTCTCAAAGGCTATTCGTTCACCGAGGTGGGAGGAGGCCGTTTTCGGCCTCCTACCTATCATTCGGGAGGACCGGGGTTAAACTCGGTTCGGCCATCCTGTCTGAGGTTTTCCGTGGTTTCCCTCAGACACTTAGGCGAATGCTGGGATGGTTCCCTACAAGGCCACGGCCGACCTTCCATCCCCCTTCCCTCCCCGTAGTAGTAGATTGGCTGAAAAGAGTCCCCTATGACTCTCCAGCAGCCCGCCTCCCAGCTTTCTGCTGGGAGGAATGAAATGTAAAAAAAAAAAAAAAAAAAAAAAAAAAAAAAAAAAAAAAAAAAAAAAAAAAAAAAAAGGCTATTCGTTTTTGTGGTGAGTTACAACAAAGTGGATGACACAAAAGCCTTCTCCATGAATAAATATATATATATGTGTGTGTGTTTGTGTGTGTGTGTGTGTGTGTGTGTGTGTGTGCCAACTTTAATGCTGATCGGTCAGATGGTGTCGAGGTCTATTTATGTCAATCAGATACACCAATATCCATATACATATATCACTTCAAAGATTAGGCATTAATGCCTGTTCCGTATTCATTTGTACTTTTGTACCATGTCCCACAGTTCTACCAACGTCTCTGCGTCCCATTGGTTTGTACTGCATCGCCAGAAGTGGAATCGTTTCTTCGTCCACTCTTTCGGTACGCTGCCTCTGTGTTCTTCTTTTTTTTCTGTCATCAGTCTCTGGACTGGTTTGATGCAATCATCTATCCTTTACTATCTTGTGCTAACCTTTTCATCTCAACATACGCCCTTACGGCCAGAATCGCTTCTCTGTACCGCGGTTTTTCCTAAACCCAAACCGATCTTCACCTAGTATCCCTTCTACTTCACTTTCTTCCATCCTTTCATTTATACTGTAGATATCAAGTTCTTCCCGAATTTTTCATTACGTATACGGTTTTGTCAGTGCAGCTTCTTAACTTCCTAAGAATTTTATATATATACTAGCCTCGTACCCGCGACTTCGTACGCGTGGATTAAGAATTTTTTTGCCAGAATTAAATGTAGTAAGTTGTTGGTAACGAAGGATTAGTCCCAAACAATATCGAGTCGGCATAGTATGACAGGAAAGCTATCGCTATATCATTCTACCGTCGAACCTGCCTCTTGAAGAGAATCAATTTCCAACATATTTCTGTCACCATTCGATAAGATCTCAAAATTTCGTGACTACAACTGTTAATCATACTGGAAAAAATATCCTGTGCCCTTCATATACATTTCCTTATAAAATTACATCACAACGATATAGCCATTTAGTCGTCAAAAAGTAACAAAAAGACAGAGACTTACTTCCGTATTTATAATAATGTTACTGTGGTTCACACTCACACACTGACTGTGAACAACACCTGAGGGATCATTATAACGTAAAAAAGTGTACACCTACAACATTGCAAGACTACCTACGATTTGCCTCGCATTGCGCCCCTAACTTTCTAATATCTACAGTTTAACATTCAATCCGAATAACCTACGACCCAGGCCTGACTCTTACGATGAAAAACAATTTTTAAAAATCTGATCCCCGACGGAGATTTCAACCAGAGACCACGACGTTCGTAAGCAAGCTCTTTAGCCACTGAGCTTCCAGCTCACTATACGGAAACACGGTCTGAAGACGTGCATATCCAACGTGTCTGTCTATCGCCGTATTTCCAAGTTATGAGAATCAATTGCCAACATATTTTTGTCACCATTCGATAAGGTCTCAAAATTACGTGACTACAACTGTTAATCACACTGCAAACAATATCCTGTGCCCTTCATACAGATTTTCTTATAAAATTCCATCACAACGATATAGCCAATTGGGAGTCATAACGTATCAAAAAGACAGAGACTTACATCCCTAATTATAATAATATTACTGTGGTTTACACTTACACACTGACTGCGAACAAAACCTGAGGGATCATTATAACGTAAAAGAGTACACACCTACAACATTGCAAGAATACCTACGATTTGCCTCGCATTGCACCTCTAACTTTCTAATATCTACGGTTTAACATTCAATCCGAATAACCTACGGCCCAGGCCTGACTCTTACGATGAAAAACAATTTTTAAAAATCTTATCCCCGACGGAGATTCGAACCGGAGACCACGACCTTCGTAAGGCAGTGCTTTAACCACTCAGCTGACAGGCCACTACGCGGAAGCTTGGTACGGAGTCGTCCACATCGAAAGTGTCTGTCTACCGCCATATTTCGAAGTTATGAGACAAATGTGTTATTTATACAGATAATTTTTCAAGCAAATGTAGACAGTATTTTTCTCCTTGTTTCAAAGGATAAGTGCGCAAAGTTTCATCGAGAACGGATAAAAACTGTGGATTTGTATGAAGAACAAACAAACAAACATACATTCATCTTTATATATAAAGACTAGCAGAGATCCCGGCGTTGCCCGGTAGAGTTGGCGTAGATTTTCCCATACACTGTTTTTATTCACGCAATGAGAAAGATGTAAAAAGTTTCATACAATTGGCGCCATCCGTTTCGGGAATTAAAGAAAACCTAGTTTCACCCCCATCTTACCATAAAAGGAGTTGGTTGAAGTTGATTTACCCGTACGCTATTTTTTTATTCGTCTAAAAAGATTCAAGTGTACCAAGCTTCACTGATTTCGTACCGATCATTTCAGGTATTAAACTAAACGGTGATTTAGCAGCTCGGTTCTAATAATGGGGTGGTTTGGTTACTTTGATACGCAATGTCAGTTTTCATTTTAGTCCAGGTTACATTTCAACCTAATTACAGCTAATGTTGCTGCTCGGAACTATTTGTGCATTCCGTGTACATCGACCAATATTTCTTCCACGTCCGCGAATACGTCGCATTGTTAATAGCTTTTCGGGTTATCTTAACTTTATCCATATTAAGTGGACTTATGAAAGACTGTAACTGTTTTCAACTGACATATGTTGCGGTTAAAGTATTTGCTCACATGTCAATTTCGGGTTATACTGCGCTTCAGCTATACTGTTTATGTTGACATAGCAACTGTTGCAATGTCAACAGTTGCCAATGCTCGCCGAGTAAAAGGCCGCTATCTTCGTTCATGATTTGTGTGGGTAGAGGGATCGGTTCCACAGAGATTTGAACCGGAGACCACGACCCAAACACTAGTAAGCAAGCGCTTTAACCACTGAGCTACCTGACCGCTACACGGAAAAACAGTACAGAGACCTCCATATCCAACGCGTCTGTCTATCACCGTTCAGTAATTTTTCGAAATTATAAGACAACATATATTATTTATACAGATAATTTTTCAACCAAATGTAGACAGTATTTTTCTCCTTTTTGTTTCAAAGGATAAGTTTCCAAAGTTTCATCGAGATCGGAAGAAAACTGTGGATTTGTATGAAGAACTAACAAACCAACCAACAAACAAACATACATTCATCTTTATATATATACTAGCTCGTACCCGCGACTTCGTACGCGTGTATTAAGAATTTTTTTGCCAGAATTAAATATAGAAAGTTGTTGGTAACGAAGGATTGGTCCCAAACAATATCGAGTCGGAATAATATGACAGGAAAGCTAACACTATATCATTGTACCGTCAAACCTGTCTCTTGAAGAGAATTAATTTCCAACATATTTCTGTCACCATTCGATAAGGGCTCAAAATTCCGTGACTACAACTGTTAATCATACTGGAAAAAATATCCTGTGCCCTTCATACATATTTCCTTACAAAATTCCATCACAACGATATAGCCATTTAGTCGTCAAAACGTAACAAAAAGACAGAGACTTACTTCCGTATTTATAATAATATTATTGTGGTTCACACTCACACACTGACTGCGAACAACACCTGGGGGTTCATTATAACGTAAAAAAGTGTACACCTACAACATTGCAAGACTACCTACGATTTGCCTCGCATTGCACCCCTAACTTCTAATATCTACAGTTTAACATTCAATCCGAATAAGCTACTGCCTAGGCCTGACTCTTACGATGAAAAACAATTTTTTTTAAATCTTAGCCTCCACGGAGATTTCAACCGGAGACCACGACGTTCGTAAGCAAGCGCTTTAACTACTGAGCTGCCAGTCCGCTACACGGAAACACGGTACGGAGACGTCCATATCCAACGTGTCTGTCTATCGCCGTATTTCTAAGTTATGAGACAACATGTGTTATTTATGCAGATAATTTTTCAACCAAATGTAGACAGTATTTTTCTCCTTTTTTCTAAGGATAAGTGTGCAAAGTTTCATCGAGATCGGATGAAAACTGTGGATTTGTATGAAGAACAAACAAACTAACAAACAAACATACATACATACATACATTCATCTTTATATATAAAGATATATACCATTCGACGACTGTATTAACTCACAAGCAGAAGTCATTAAAAGAATGTAAATGCTGAAAATATTTCCGCCCTGCCCGCGGTCGAGGCCGATGGTGTCCTCTGGTGCGGACACGGCGGAGTGGTCGCGATAGCTGCAGCTCACCTGGCTCGAGATTTGTGGCGCACCGCAGCCCAGCTCGGCTCGCTATCGGCCTGGCCCGTAATCCCTGCTGCCAAACTCTAAGCCGCCCACCAACTCCAGCGGCGTCCATCACCGGCAGGGCTCGAACCGCGACTCACAACTTGGGAGAGTCTGCGGCAAACTCTCAGTCGATCCCATTACGCGAATAGCCTGGTTAATACTGCACAACAGCAATCTCTAGGAACGTTTGGGTTCCGATTAAAGGACAAAGAAAGAAGGTTACTCCTCCGTACAATCCAAATATCAGTCAAGAGACGCCTAGTGTGAGCAAACGCAGTTCCCTTGCACTTAAAATTTGTTGGTTAATATTTTTTTTTATTTAGTTGTTTATTTGTGTATTTTACGTTTAGCAGATGTTTAATTAATGGCGAGAAGTGTTGTAAATTGTTGTATTGAGTATATCAAAGACAGTATGTGTTATTTTAGTATCTTTGAACGGTAAACTGTAAGTGAGAGTATCTTTGAAGTGAGTCCGCGAAGAGAATGATGGCGGACGCGGTCCTGTGCGGTGGGCCTGGCTTATTTTGTTGCTGGTGGGCGAGAAGGACTTTTTTTTTTAGTTATGGCTTTACGCCTCGTCGATGTCGAGGACATTAGATACGGGATGGGACTGGGACAAAGAATGGGAAGGAATTCGGCCATGGCTTTTTGAAGGAAGCATCCCGGCATTCGCCGGAGTGATTTGGAGAAACCATGGAAACCTAAAATCTGGATGCTCGGACGGGGAGGGCGAGAAGAAATGTGGTGGATGTACTGAGTGGTACATCCCCATTTTTTTTACAAATTTTATTCCTCTCAGGTGTAGGATGGAAGGCGGGCTGCTGGAGGGTCTCCAGGACCCTCTTCAGCTAGCTAACCAATGGGGAGGGAGTTGGGAAGGAAGTCGGCCGTGGCCTTTTCAGAAGAACCATCCTGGATTTCGCCTGGAGGGACTGTGGTAAACCACGTTTAACCGCAGTAAGGATGGCAGGACGGGATTTAACTCCCATTCTCCCGAATTTTAGGTAGTAGGGTGAATATGCCGTCCTTCTAACATGTTTGAAAGGTAGTAAATTGTGTAGTTAACTGAAAACAGTATGATGGACTCATAAGTATGTGACGTTTTGTTTGAACAGAGAAAGTATATGGTGGATGAGATTTGTGACGGATGATATATACGCAAATGAAAGATTGTTAGATTATAACATGAATGTACGACTACGAGAGGTGTTGTGAAGTATGAGAGCAAATAGTGTAACTGGAACTAGATAAGATAAACTTACAGATCACAGATCGAGCTAACAATCAGAAGCTGCAAGACAAGTTTCTTGCTTTCTGAGAACGAGAATGTTAGTTATTCTAATGTGGTGGAAAAATATAGCTTATTACATGTGACGAGAACGAGAAGAATAGTTCATTATACTAGAACTCGAATAAGGTATAAATGACGTATTTATCTTAAGTGTAATTTTTTACTAACCATATCTGTATTAGGTTACCGGTTTTAGTCCAAATTCGGCTCCGAACAACCTGAAACAGAATATTTATCCTTCGAAGATTTTCTAGATTTCCTCCTTTATCTCTCAATATTGATTCAGTCTGCATTTGACAGTAAATAGCCTGTTTATTTCTCCGCTGTACAAAATTCAACTCCCTAACATCTCAGGAACAATGACAGTTGGAGAGCGCTAGCCACCTGGTCACGCAGAGGACTGGAACGTCTGGCGGTCCTTAAATCTACTGCAAACAGGAGTGGGCAGGTCCAAGGCAAAAAGCAGGAAACAGCGACAGCCGCAGAAAAAGCGCATATATATATATATATATATATTAAAAGTAATACATATAATAAAACATATTTAAATTGACACTAGCAGGTTGGCATGATGTATATCTTTTATAATGTGCAACTGATCAGTGTTGATTGGAGTTTGGTTAGCGAATGAAATTCTACTTATTAGTTGCCAGTTAACCCTACCAAGTTACTTAACTCACTCCTGATCAATCATCAGACCATGCAGTTCCGTTATTCTCACGTCAGGTAAGGGAACCATTGTGTGCTCTCTTACCAAAATCGACATTCGCTCTGCTAATTTGTCGCAGACAATTCGGTTAAACCACTGACACTAATAGTCTTTTACCGCTGGGGTTCCGTTTGTATCTCACCTGCGACCTTCTGAGTCTACGGCAATTGGGTTATCTTACTGATTGTAGCTGTCACTTTCACGCTAATTAGGTTTTGTTTCCCTTTCTGTGCGTGCCACACGACACATCAAACAAATGTATGCAACAATGTATAGAATATTTTGAAAGGTTACTGTCTTACTTAGGATACATTCAAAAATACACTCCATGAGAAAAAAGGAGGGTATGAGTAAACGATATGAAACTTCGCGGGTTTAGAGAGTATATGATGTTATTTCAGTGATTAAAAAACCAAGTCGTACTAGATGACACATGCGAAAATTTCGCGAATACAATGATTAGTAAGGTTTGTGGTTTGTAACAGGATGAAAAAAAAATCGCCTCATTTGTTTCAATTGTTTATTTCTTTAGTGTAACAGGAACGTAACAGTAGTCGACGCCAGTGAAGCAGTTTAATAATATCTCTGTGATATGTGCTACTGCTATCTAACGGCTTGGATCTGAACTGTCTCATGCGCACGACTTTCACAGTTATTCTTTTGCCCTTAAAAGGTCAAATTGCGCAAATGTTTCGTTCTTAAGAAATGATGTGAACACGGCATAAACCTTACTTTTTAAAATTATACTCCATTTTTCTATATCGGTTAGATATCAAAGGAGATAAATGCCTCTTGACACAAAAATGCGTTATAGAAATATCGATACTTTTGCTCTTTAATGGTCGAATTCCGGAATATTATGACCTTAAAATGTTAATTGACCGAACTGAAACCTTAATCTGTAAAATAATACCACATTTCTCGAGTTCGGTTAGATATCAAGGGAGATAAATAACTCGTGACAAAAAAATACGTTATGGAAATAATGATGACTTTGCCCTTTAAAAATCAAATTCCAAACAATTGCTTTCTTAAAATATGATGTGACAAAGGAGGAGACCTTAATCTTTAAAATGATATCTAATTTTACTATATCGATTAGATATCACAACAAATAAATGGCTCGTGACACAAAAACACGTTAGAGAAATATTAATACTTTTACCCTTTAAGGGTCGAATTCCGAAAAATTCCTTTCTTAATATGTGATTTCACCAAAGCGGAGATCTTAATGTTTAAAATGATGCTTCATTTATCGATTTCGGTTAGGAATGCAGGGAGGTAAATGTTTCGTGGTACAAAAAAAATCACATTTTAGAAATATTGACATTTTTGCCCTTTAAGGGCTGAATTCCGAAAAAGTCCTCTCTTAAAATATGATGTGATCAAACGAGAGTATTTAAGCTTTAAGATGATACCTCATTGATACATTTCGTTTAATTGTCAAGGGAGATAATGGCAAAAAAAAACACCTTATAGAAATAATATATATGATTTACAAAGAACTTGGCAGTGTGAGCCCACTTGTCAGTATGACGTTACACCACTTCTCGCCTGGATTTATGGCCACAGGAATACCTCACCAACACGCAGACAGTCCATAGAGACGCGTTCCGTGTGTACAAGAGCATTGTCCTATTGAAAAATGGTACTACTGTACTGTCGCATGAGTGGTAACACATGAGGACGCAGGATGTCCGTGACGTACCGTAGTGCCGTCAGTGATTGCTCAGTCACTACCAGCCGTGACCTGCATTCACACCCGATGGCTCCCAACGCCATGACGCCAGGACCAACACCTCTGTGCCTCTCCAAAACATTGGTAGAATGGAACTTCTCCCCACGTTGCCACATACTTGCCGACGATGATGATTCTAACTAGTGCAGAACCGCGATACATCGCTGAATATAATGCGACGCCAACCATTTTGTTCAGTGATTCTGCACTACCTCAGATGACCATCGTTGTATATGGCAGCGACCTGGGAGTATGGCCCATCATTCCAATGTGTTAGTGACACAGCTATATTACTCTGGCGTCATGGTGTGGGGAGCCATCGGGTATGACTCCAGGTCACGGCTGGTGGTGGCTGAGGGAACTTTGACGGCACAACAGTATGTCATGGTGTAAATGTCATTTTGAAGACCATTACTATTTGGGGAATTATAGGAATAGTCGGTCGTCGGGCTATTGGCAATCGGCGATCATTGCCATGCTGAGCGCGCTCGAGCAGTGACCAGCCAGGAATCTGCTTGCTAGCAGTCAGCACCTCAAGTGCACTCCTCTTCTTAATTGTAGGTCAGCCGAGGTGGCTTGGGAAACATTAGCTATCAAGTAGTGTCTTTACTGTCGGGCAGTCGTCGAGAGTAGTAGAGCATAGCTACCTGCTAGGAGCCTGCCACCCTCCCATGCACCTCACATACGGGGCAACCATCTGCCTAACAACCATTACGGTTTGCACTAAGAGATTCACTAACTATCGTATGAGGGGTTAGATAAATTGGCTACAGTTAGAATCCACTTTTCGGCACATTATCAACTGTATTATTCAGTCTTCGATGCCAATAAACTGTTCCATTGCAAGTCTCACCTTCCTTCATGTAGTAAGAATCAAGATCATTTTCTGACCTTCGGTCTGTGGCCGTCAATCCACAGTGGTGTCAAGCATTAGCCCAAACAGCCCAACGGTAAGGTTCTAGTGGAGCTGCCAGAAGTACAGAAGAGACGCTTCGAGCAGAACTGGAATTCCCTAATGTTAGTTCGTCAGCACAACAATCCACACACGCCAACTACCCTTGGCCAATCAACCCCTGACAACAGACATCCTAGTTCTCGTGTATTACAGCTCATGTGGCAGTATCGTGGAGCGATTTTTTGACATGACAATGTTCGTCCACATACGGCGCGTGTCTTTATGAAGTGTCTGTATGATGTTGAGGTACTCCTATAACCAGCAATATTCCCCGATATAACATACTCTCAGACGTCAACTCCGCCCTAGAGCAAGTATATAGGATTATCAAGAACCAGTTACAACAGTTGTGGGTCAGCTTGCCTCAGGAGAGGATACAACGGCTTTATGACACCCTGCCTGACCGAATCAGTACATGCATCGAGGCAGGAAGGGGTGCAATGTCTTACTGATAAGTAAATTTAACTCGATTTTGTAATCCTTGAATTAACATCCTATACGTTCTCAACCAGCGAAGTTTCATTACGTTTCCTCCTACCCTTGTCAGCGCTTCACTTTTTTTATCAGGCAGTGTATTACAATTGTGTAATATTTTCGAATCTTAAGATTCCTGAACATGTCAGTTCTTGTAGTTTGAACAAATGATATAATTACGGTGTCGTACGGCTCCGTCATGTGTTTTCCAGATGCACGATGTCACTTCCTTCAACCCATTGGAAATATTGTTCCTGAAACTCACCGATTCTGCATGCCTCGACAGCTTGTATCGAATGCTTTCTGTGTCGAATAGTGTACAGCTTCTCTAAGCCCGCAGTGCTCACTTTGAGGGTAAGGTAGGTCTGCGGGGACGGTGTCTGGTGGCGCCCCAATTAGGGCGAGTGGTGGCGGCGAAACACCCCCGGCGGCGTCTTGAGCACCCCCCACCCCAAACCCCTGCAGCGGCTTGAGGAGAGCACAGCGATTATCCTGGAGGCGGCCTCATTATACGGGCCACAGCGGGGGCCGTGACGTAGAGACTCGGTCGCCTAGCACACTACTAACACTAAGCCTGCGCAGGTACCATTCAAATACTGCACCAGCATGGTGTTACAGTTTTTTTTCATATGGCATGTGCTCAACAAGATATGACATGGGAGAAGGGTGATCCTTCACCTAACTCACTATTATGAAACAGCAAAATTACAACAACAAAAAATACCAAAACTACAGGGTAGTTTATAAAAAAAATTGTTCAAACTTCAGGATCGTTTAGGGGATGGTACAGAAAATGATTTGATATAGGGACGCAGGAGCCACCAAAGCCCTGAAAAATGCTCGGTAGAAGATGAAAGGCATGTTCTGCCTACCACGCGCATTACGAACGGACCTTAAGGTAGACAGCTGTGAAGAGAGACGTGATTATTGGTGGGAACTGTATCCGAATGTGCGACACCGATAGGGGCAAAAATTTTATCATTTTTATGTTTCTTTCGCGCAGTTGTCATTGTCGCAAGTTCGACTACAACAGCGGTCCTCAAACTTTTTCGGCGACGGAACCATTTTCAACAATTAAATATTATACGGAGCCGTGAAATAAGCAAAACCGCGGCTTTATGTTTAAGTTTAGTGAAAATCATATAAATATATGTAACAGGTGGATGCTTTGGATAATACTGTGTTGAATCAACCATAAATTTATGAAATTGTTATTATAGACAATCTGGTGGTAACACGAAGTAGTTCGTTCTTTTGGTTGACATTATCTGCATGGAGTTCTTGTACTTTGAATATAGCTGGGCTCCAGTTTCCGCCACTAACCACGTCTCTACTCACCTCTGAATGTGGGGCCCTACTTCAACCTCATTCTTCAGGGCTTTGGAGACTACTGCGACCCTATGCTCAGCTGGCCCTATTTACACACGACGTAATGAAAGTTATCGATGCAGGTTCACAAGTAGATGCAATTTTTTTAGATTTCCAGAAAGCCTTTGACTCTGTGCCACACAACCGCCTTTTAGCGAAGCTTCTAGCGTACGGTATATCGGATCAGCTTTGTGAATGGATAAAGGATTTTCTAACTGGTCGGTCGCAGTATGTTGTCGTTGAAGGAGAAAGTTCTTCTAATCTAGATGTTACATCGGGTGTACCTCAAGGAAGTGTAATAGGACCACTTCTTTTCTTAATTTTTATAAACGATCTCGGAGACAAAGTGAAAAGCCTTTTTAGATTGTTTGCTGATGATGCGGTTATTTATAGGGAAGTAAGAAATTTGGCCGATTGCTTAGAAATTCAGCGCGATCTGGATGTTATTTTATCTTGGAGCGCTGTGTGGCAACTTACTCTAAATTGTACAAAGTGCAAGACAATGAGCATAACTAACAAAAAGAATCCAATTGTTCTGAAATACGAGTTAAACAATACAATTATTGATATGGTTGATTCTATGAAATATTTGGGAGTAACAGTACAAAGGAACATGAAATGGGACATACACATTAATTCGTTAGTAGGTAGAGCAAATTCTAGGCTGCGATTCATAGGTCGAATCTTGAAAAATTGTAATGAACAAACAAAGGAGATAACGTACAAATCTCTTGTGCGTCCACATTTGGATTATTGTTGTGCCATTTAGGACCCGTTTTGTAAGGTGTTGATCGAAAGTATAGAGAAAGTACAGAGAAGAGCCGCTCGATTCGTGACCGCTTGCTACAGTCCTTATGAAAGCGTCACAGATCTGATTAGTAGACTAGGCTGGGAGTCTTTGGTAGATAGACGACGCACGTTTCGTTTAAACTTATTGGTAAACATGCGTACTCCCACTTTCACTTACGAATGTAGTGAAATACTTCGTCCACCAACCTATTTGAGTCGGAAGGACAGGAATATGAATTCTTTTTTCCCTCGTACGATTAGGGATTGGAATGCACAAAAAAAAGATTAGGTTTGGTGCTGAGCACCCTCTGCCACCCACAATTTTGTAAATTGCAGAGTATATATGTAGATGTAGATGTAGACATCAAATCACTTTCTGTACCAATCCCTAAACGATCCTGAAATTTGAAATATTAAAAAAAGACCCTGTATATTTACAAATAATGGAAATTATATGTACATACGGTTCAAAGACGTGGCAGATAAAAAACGAGATTGATTCTTGACCCTTGAAATGGACTTCAGGAGTCGTAACAGTCGCATGAAGATTATAACACGTTAGCAATGACACGTCAAAAAGAAATGGATGTAGAAAGTACCATTATAGATACTATAGAAGGAAAATGCCTGACCGTTAGCGAATGGATGATACCAGATGGCCAAAAAAGTTTGGGAACGTACACCACGGGAAAGAAAGAAACGAGAAACAGCACCAAGAAGCTGAAATAAAGACGTAGAAGAAGGGACATCAAACAGAGGACTTCAAGAATACGACTGGTGGAACCCATTGCAGTGAAAATCGAGAAGCGGGAAACTGCGACAGCAGTAAAATAACCACATATATATATACACTATGAAGGTGGATTTCTAGCTTCAAGTAAATTGCCTCATCACAATTTTATAGTCTTCTCAACT
Source organism: Vandiemenella viatica (assembly GCA_031002005.1). NCBI lineage: Eukaryota > Metazoa > Arthropoda > Insecta > Orthoptera > Morabidae > Vandiemenella > Vandiemenella viatica. The sequence continues at coordinate 22,124 of JARYHS010011874.1, forward strand.
TTTTCTATCGCATTCTGTAGGAACGGCACGCACTTTTCAACAGTAAAGTACTTTTTATCAGCCAATTTCAAAGAATGATGTGGCAGTCGTGGTAATCTCATGAATTCCTAAGGATTTGAAGTTTTTTTGTCACCTCGGCTGTTTCAGTGACTTATTGTTGATCCTATTCTAGTGGGTGGAGCTAAGTTTTATCATGTGTATGCGAAAGGTGCGACTAATGTTCTGAATGATAAGTTTGTGCGTCAAATGTGTAGTTTATGAACCGAATCAGTGCATACATCCAGGCCAGATATGGCGCAACGTCATAGTAATATGAGGGTTCATACTGCCAAGATCTTTGCAATTTTTTACTCGATCTTGTAATCACTGAACTAACATCACGTATCCTTTCAACCCGTGAAGTTTCATTTCGTTTCCTTCTCCGCTTCTGGATGCATTACTTTTTTTGCGGACAGTGTACGTACACTTGTATCATAGCTGCGAAGTTCCTTAGTCAGGACATAAATTTAAGCGTCCTGCATTTGTAAAAAGAGCTCGCAACGTAACAGTTATACATATGGTCATAATTAGCTCAAAATGTGTCATTTAATACATGATGATTAGGAAGCTACCAACATTTTTAGGGGTTAAGCTCCGTAGTCCGATACCGTTTAATTTGCTGGCTACACGACTTTTGCTGTGCTGTTCAAACAAATTATAAAATGATTCGAATATTACAGTGATTTCCACTTTATTTTAATACCATTAGTTTGAACATTTCACTACCGTAAATTACATGAATCTGTTGCTTTCATTTTCCTGCCGACGATTTGTCACTTTAACGAAACTAACATTAAATGGACGGTGGACTCTTTTTATATACAGTAACTACGTTCATACACAGTACGTTCGTGTGTGGGCTGTCAGCATGGCTTCCTGCCTAGGATACAGTTTCCGAGATCCATTATCCAAGAGATACTTTCGTCTTACCTGAACGTCAACAATACTCTTCTCCACTTTCAGCTGAAGGTCAATAGTCGACGGGGGAGTGAGGCAAGGTTCTCTCTTCTCCGCCTCCGTCAGTTATTTTTACGTCCGAGAGATATGTTGCACGATACTTCCACGTGTCTCCCATTACCAGAGGGGTGAAAGAACGCGATCTGAACTGTTATAAAAGGTAGCAGCCAAGAAGCCAAATTATTATCTTTAAGGTCATTGCAGAGATGCAAGATTGTTATTTGCAATTCAGGTAAGACGCGTGATAATTCTGCTTTGCTTTTTTTCTGCTTGTGGCTTTACACATCGTAGACGTCGATGTCATTAGAGTCGGAAGGGACCGCTCAAGGAATGGGAAGGAATTCGGCCATGGCCTTTTGAAGGAAGCATCCCGGCACTCACCTGGAGTGATTCGGGGAAACCATGGAAAACCCAAATCTGGATGCCCGGACGGGGATTCGAACCAGCGTCCTACCGAATGCGAGGCCAGAGCGTTAACCACTCACCCACCACGCTCGGTCCCAGATGTTCATTCTCAAGCTAAAAATATTAATAATAATTATGCGTCCATAAAGTTGTCTACGGCGTAAGTCTAAGTGCCTCCTCTTGCAAACTAAGCCGGGCTATTGTCTTGCTGCGTACAAAGGGAAACCCTGTAAAGTCCCTTTACTGAATATCAAGGTGTGTTTCACGAGGTTACTAACCTAATACCCTCCCATTGTTGGTGTCCTAAATATCATCGATGGATGCCAGCAGTTTGTATTCTTCAGTGTCGTATAATAGTTGTTCCTACGTAACTTTCACTCATCCAACGCTTTTTGAGGAGGCTAAACATCTGGAAGTATCTTTTCAGCTCTTTGTAAATTTCCTTACCTACACAACATAATGCAGAACCCGTAAAGATGTTTTATTTTTCAGTTCACGTGATCAACCATAAAGTGGTGAACCATGTCGTTATATAAAAGAAGCTTAGAGTTTAGACCCCTTAACATCGTAATAATAGTAACTGCGTGAGTGGTCAAGATATTTGCAACCGGAAATACCCAGTTTATTCAAGAATACTGGCGTCACGTTTCATGCCTAGTACCAAACTAACAACGGCCACAATGTTTCTGAAAAACATGAGCTTTATTTAGCGACAATTCGAATTAGTTGGACATCCTCGAAGAAATGAATTGACAGAACACTGAAAGAAAAGATGTATTTAATTTAACACAAATTTTTTATTATTAGTTGCCTTTTATTTACTTATATTCATTCGATGTTAATCTTTTCTTACTCATATAGCTGCTATAATAAGTAAGGAAATATAGGATCACGTATACATCGCGATGCAGTGAATGTAGTAACGCGCGTGTGATGGAAGCTTCATTTACGAGCAGAGATATTGCCGCATGAACGCCAGTGTACCGTCTGCCAGCATGGCGCAGCGGGTAGCGTCACGAATTGCGGTACCGAAGGTCGCCGGTTCAATCCCGCCCACTGACAAAAATTATTTAATTCTGTTTATTATTTCCAGAAGATTCTACATGTTTCCTAAGGTCACTTGTAACTTCTACACATTTCACTTGTTAACTACTCTTGTAATCTCTAGTACGTTCTATCTGTGTATAAATAGAAGAGCATTCTGCCCAAGAGGCAGTCAGTGCTGCGTGTATGTTTGAGTCTCAATAAACCTGTTCTCAGTTTAAGTGCTGTGTTCATTGACAAGTAACCTTCGAATTCACACCTGTCCCGGTTCCAACGCGACATAGTTTGGTGGAGACGCCAGGTACCCTGTGCAACAGCTGCATCGTCGTGGCTCCGATTAGGCAACGTAAAAGTCGCCGCCTACACGGACTGGAACCGGACTACAAAGGATATACTCAGTACGTCCTTCCGAAAGTCCGCGTCATTAGGAAACCCATGGCGGCAAGCCAGCTGCACATTCGACACCCATCGGTGTTCTCTGGAGACGCTGGACAGGATCCTAACAAATGGCTAAAAGGGTTCGACCGAGTCGCCAAGTACAACAGGTGGGATCATACCATGTGCTTGGCAAATGTTTATTCTATCTGGACGGAACCGCCCAGCAGTGGTTCGAGAACAACGAAGAAAAACTGAATAACTGGGAAATGTTCCAGACGGAACTTAAGAAAACGTTTGGGGACCACCAGCGACAAATCCGCTCGGCGGAAGAACAACTGAAGAACCGGGCCCAACGACATGGGGAGCCGACGCAATCTTACATACAGGATGTTTTGGCCCTATGCAACGTAGTCAACCCGAATATGACTGAAGCCGACAAAATCATGCACCTAATGAAAGGTATTGCAGAAGACATGTACCAAGCTCTTCTGATGAAAGACGTCGCTACGACGGAAGAGTTCATCAAGTGGTGCCAGCGGATTGAGGAGATGCAACAAAGGAGGGTTGGGCGAAAGAAGTATGACAGACTTCCCAACGTAGTCCCTATGGCAGTTGTGGAAGACCAGCACGACTTTGCGTCTCTCATACGACAAATTGTGAGAGAAGAATTACAACAGTTCATGGCAGCTGGGACTCTTGAACCGAGTGAGCATCAGATCATGGCCATGGATGTAAGCCCAGTGGTCATGAAGGAGCCGACGCGGCGGAAAGAGAGGTATTTCAGACAATAGCTCCTGTCTGCCGAGCCAATCGCACTCGACGTGAAGAATGGCCTCGCCCTGATATGACGTATGCTGCAGCTGCCAAACGGCAGCCTAGGAACCGGCCGACACGGCCACAACCAAATCCTCCGGCACCTATGACGTCCCGCAGACGAACGGACGTCTGGAGGACAGAAGACAACGCGCCAGTATGTTTCCACTGTGGGCGCCCTGGACATGTCATACGCTACTGCAGAGAGAGAAGACGAGTATTTGACGATTATTTTGCCGCAAGACGTCCGCCATCCGAACAGTTCTACCCCAGGCAGCCACCCGCTGACGAGTTCGGTCGACCTACGGGAAGAAGCCCATCGCCGTACCCTAGACGAGGTCGATCCCCGACGCGCCGCTGCCGTTCATCGTCGCCGGACAGAGCTACAGCCGCTCCCCTAGCCGCCGCACGCAGGAAAACTAAGCAAGGCGACCATCTACGGAGGTGAGGCCGCCGCAGATGAAAATCCTCCATGGATGACAGTCACTAAGATGTCGGGAAATCTCATCAACGTTATAATCGACGGCCAACCTGTCCGGGCGCTGGTTGATTCAGGAGCTTCTTTCTCCGTATTGTCGGACAATTATCGTCGCACACTAAAGAAGACAATGTTCCGTGATACGGGGGCAACTGTGCTAAAGGTCGCAAATGGAAAGTACGTCCAGCCAGCTGGAGCTTGTGTCGCGAGAATAACCATCAACAACAGGACCCAGCCAGTTGAATTTGTCATTTTAACAGAATGTAGTCATAATGTCATCCTTGGATGGGACTTCCTTAAGGCATCCCAAGCTGTCATTGACTGTGGAACGTCTGAGCTGCAAATTGAAGAAGTCGTTGCGACGGGTACACGTAACACAGAATCTTCTGGGAAGTTATTCGCCGTTGACAACGTGACAATCCCGCCGTTCGCAATGAGAAGAGTCCCAGTCAAAAACACGGACGACCGCAACCTTGAAGTGCTTGTCGATAGTAGAAAGTTTATTAGGCTCACGAAAGAAATCTACATACCAGCGGCTATCATAAGCATTATCGGTGGTCGAGGAGACATTTGGATCACCAACTGTCACGAGCAGTCACAAATTATCCCCAAGGGAATGTGCATAGGGACAGCTGAACCAGTCCAGGAGGGCGAGCTCAACGTCATTAACGAAGATCCATGCTCTGTTACTAGTACCGACAACACGCTGGAGGAAACAACTATGGAACTGCCAATAGGGTCCGGCCTGACCAAGGAACAACACCACCGGGTGTTAGCTATACTACGCCAATTCTCTGGTGTATTCACACCCCAGCAAAAAAAAGGTCAGACGAAACGGCCCACGATAAAGCATCGTATCAATACTGGGGATCATCCGCCCATTAGCCAGCGCTCGTACCGATTGTCACCAGTCGAAAGGCGAATAATTCGAGAGGAAGTGGAGAAGATGTTGCATAATGACATTATTCAACCTTCGGAGAGTCCTTGGTCATCTCCGGTGGTCCTCGTAAAGAAGAAGGATGGTACGTGGCGATTCTGTGTCGACTATCGGCGGCTGAACAAAATCACAAAGAAAGATGTCTACCCACTGCCGCGCATCGACGACGCCTTAGACTGCTTGAAAGGAGCTACATACTTCTCAACCATGGACATGCAGACAGGCTACTGGCAAATCGAGGTTGACGAAGCTGACAGAGAAAAGACGGCTTTTATTACACCTGATGGCCTCTATGAATTCAAAGTAATGCCATTCGGATTATGCAACGCTCCGGCCACATTCGAACGCATGATGGACAACTTACTTCGACACCTTAAGTGGACGACGTGTCTTTGTTATTTAGATGACATTGTTGTTTTCTCGAAAACATTTGAAGAACATCTGAGTCGCCTGTCAACGGTGCTGAAGTGTGTTCAGACTGCAGGACTCCGCCTCAATCCGAAGAAGTGCCTCTTCGTCGCCAGAGAGATAAAAATCCTGGGGCACCTGGTCAACGGAGATGGCGTCCGCGCTGATCCAGATAAAGTAAGGGCAGTCATGGAATTTCCAACTCCTCAGCACATTCGTGATGTGAGAAGCTTTCTTGGGCTGTGCTCATACTTCCGGCGTTTCATAAAAGGATTCTGTAACATGGCACGTCCACTGCAAGAACTTTTGCAGGGAGACGCCAAGTTTTACTGGGATGAAACTAAAGAAAGATCTTTCCAGGCACTTAAGGAGGCTCTAACTTCCGCACCAGTTCTAGCCTTATACGACGAGAATGCAGAAACTGAACTTCACACTGACGCCAGCGGTTATGGGATCGGTGCAGTGCTTGTGCAAATTCAGGAAGGTGCTGAGAAGGTGATAGCCTATGCATCAAGAGTATTCTCTAAGCCCGAGATAAACTACTCTACAACCGAGAAAGAATGCCTCGCAGTTGTCTGGGCTATCAACAAGTTTCGTCCGTATTTATTCGGCAAACCTTTCACCGTCGTAACAGACCACCATTCTTTATGTTGGCTAACCAGCTTGAAGGATCCATCAGGTCGACTAGCAAGATGGGCACTTAGACTTCAAGAGTACGACGTCACGGTGGTATTCAAAAACGGACGCAAACACAAGGATGCCGACAGCCTTTCAAGGAATCCTTTAATAGAACACAACAGCATGAATGGAATTTCAGCCCTCGCTGAATTAGGTGACGTTGCAGCTGAACAGAGGGAAGATTCAGAGTTATTAAGAACCATAGACGCCTTGGAGAAAGGAGAACCGGCCAAAGGAGGGTTTCAATTGATAGATGGGACATTGTATAAGAACAACTACGATCCACTAGGCCCCAAGTGGCTTCTGGTCGTTCCAGCTCATCTCCAGCCAGCTATTCTCAAGTATTTCCACGACGCTCCAATATCCGGTCATCTGGGATTTGTGAAGACCCTGGACCGAATCAGACGCAGGTATTACTGGAAGGGTCTCTACCGATCTGTCAAGCATTATGTGAGTCACTGTAAAGAGTGCCAGCGACGGAAACATGTGCCGCAATTACCTCCAGGTCATCTAGTACCAATTCCACCTGCAGCAGTTCCATTCCACCGAATTGGGATCGACCTTTTGGGGAGGTTCCCGAAGTCGACAACCGGTAACCGATGGATAATAGTCTGCACCGACTACCTCACGCGCTACGCTGTCACCAAACCTGTGCCGACTGCAGAAGCTCCAGAGGTTGCAAAATTTCTAGTAGAAGACATTATTTTGAAGCATGGAGCACCACGTGTGATGATATCCGATCGTGGAAAGGTATTCCAGTCAAGACTAGTATCAGAGGTCATGTCAAGATGCGACGTTGTCCACAGGATGACAACTGCATACCACCCTCAGACAAACGGTCTCACAGAACGCTTCAACAAGACATTAGCCGATATGCTGTCGATGTATGTGGATGTTGAGCAGAAGGATTGGGATACAATACTGCCAGTGGTCACATTTGCTTATAATACAGCAAGGCAAGATACGACAGGCTTCACTCCGTTTTTTCTGCTCCATGGCCGTGAAGCTGAGACCACAATGGATACGCTGTTCCCATTCCAGCCGGACGACACTCAGGATGACTATATAAAACAGCTCATTACCAGGGTCGAAGAAGCAAGACAGCTGGCTCGCATACGAACACTGGCCACCCAGGAGAGGACCGTCAGCGGTATGACGGCAAGCACCGACCTGTTGCGTACAACCCAGGAGATCTCGTATGGATTTTTACCCCTGTCCGGAAGGTTGGGCTATCAGAAAAGTTACTGAAGCGGTACTTTGGTCCGTATCGTGTCATACGCCGCCGGTCAGACGTCACATACGAAGTCGAGGATTATGAGCCGTCTTCGAAACGACGAAAGCGAAGGGACATTGTTCACGTCCTCCGCATGAAGCCTTACTACAATCCTGACGAGCAGCTAGGCACAACCAGCTTCTTGTTCAAGGACTCTGAGGACGGTTTGGATACTGAGGAAGTCGGACAGGAAGATAATAGTACAAACAGGAGGGGCCCTCCAGAACTGCCATACAGAGGACCCACGACAAGATCAAGATCCAGGACACTTCAGCGTGCCCCAAAAGAAATCTAACAGCGGGACGCTGTTTTCCTCAGGAGAGGGAGCAATGCCGCATGAACGCCAGTGTACCGTCTGCCAGCATGGCGCAGCGGGTAGCGTCACGAATTGCGGTACCGAAGGTCGCCGGTTCAATCCCGCCCACTGACAAAAATTATTTAATTCTGTTTATTATTTCCAGAAGATTCTACATGTTTCCTAAGGTCACTTGTAACTTCTACACATTTCATTTGTTAACTACTCTTGTAATCTCTAGTACGTTCTATCTGTGTATAAATAGAAGAGCATTCTGCCCAAGAGGCAGTCAGTGCTGCGTGTATGTTTGAGTTCTCAATAAACCTGTTCTCAGTTTAAGTGCTGTGTTCATTGACAAGTAACCTTCGAATTCACACCTGTCCCGGTTCCAACGCGACAATATTGCCGCTTACAAAATCAAACGATACGAACACATCTCAGCACATTAAATGCTCTGGAAACTTCATTTCGAGTAGTAACACGAATTTTCTATATCATAATTACTATCATAATTAATTTATTATACACCTTACTAAATCACGAGCAATAAAAGTCACTTTATCGCGATGTAAAATTTGACCAGCAATATTAACGACCATAGAAAATTGTGGACTTCTCCGTTGTACACTGTAAGTTAAAAGCATTTAGTATAATTTTTTTAATTACGTACCTCAATAACTGTCATGAAGCTGACGACATAGTTCATGCGGCTGAATGTAGTTTTAGAGTATTCAATATTTAATTTACTGTTTTTAATAATAAGTCAATTTTATTTCGCTATTCATGACGTCACTAACATACAATATAGTGAATGTATTAATGTGCGAGTGATAGAAGCTTGATTTTCTAGCGGTAATTTTAAAACGCAGCTGGGCCAAAATGAGAAACTGAAAACATTATTAGTTATTTAAGCTTCTTCATGAGCCCCATTTTAGTGACATCATGTTCGCTTTGTACCGATATTGTATCAAAAGATCTATAGTAAGCTTGGACGATTTAGCAGAACCATGCGGCGTTGCCCGAAGTAAATTTTGAAATTTATAAATGTTTTATTCAGATAATGGAGTGGCGGACAAGCGAGTGGTAATCGCCGGTTGTCATTCAATTCTGTTTGCAGAGTGAGAAACCAATTATGAAGAAACAATCTATTACTACTTTAACATTGAAATTTGTATTGAGCGCAGAATTAATGTTCGAAACGAATGAACTATAGTCAAATGGTCTACAGGCAATTCAGTTGTTTCCAAAGAAAAACCATTACCACAATACACTGATCATTTTGGATAAAAGAATCAATTACTATTATACTTACTTACTATAATATGTAAATTTCTGTTGATGGAACCAATATATCCTCAAAAAAAAAAAAATCAATATTCAATGATAAAATTAAGTTCTCTTTTGTTAAAGATTTTTTTTTTCAGATATCCAATGCAAATCAAAATATTCATTTTTAAAATCGCAATTTTACTAACGGAAATGAACGTCCTTGGGCCACTTAAGTTTTTATTTGCTGTTTGGATGTTAGTTTTGTTGTTGTGAATATTTAGTCGATTCCATCAATGTATTGCTAATATTTGACGTTTTGAGCTTCCATAATTAAAAACTATAATTAATTTTATTCGCGAGATGAAGTAAGTAATTTTAAGAGATGCTGGGTAAACGAAATTCAAATCTTTCAAAGAAATGTAAGAAAACTAGGGCTATGAAATAGGCAAAACTAGGAGGCAAATCCTCAATATTGTATATACGATATATTACACTGAAAATACTCTTTCAAACAGAATATTTTACTGTTTAAAAATTCAATGAAGTGTGGAACATAAATAGATTTTTGTATTTATTGCAACATTTATTACTACTATTTACTAATAAAAATAGCTCAAAAATAAATTGTATGGTCGTATGACCTGGTGACAAGGCTTCTTACGTCTCCGCAATCAGTCCATTTCGTAGCCCTTAAACGTAACCCAGTAATCCTACCGGACATAGAGGAGCCACAGTTCAACACGGAATCAGAACCAAGTGAGCATTGTGGCGTTAATTCAGTCACACAACCTATGCCAGATGTGAAGGTCGAGCTAAGGACCTTTGAAAATCCTCGCGAGACTGGGATTCAAGCTGGGGACTTTTCCATCTTCAGTTGGACGCCTAACCACTGAGCAACAAACCTCTCAAGAAAATCTTATATTACAACACTATTCAACGCGGACGAAGTCGCGGGTAACTGCTAGTGTTTAAATATTTTCCAGTTGCCTAAAATCACCATTCACATATTAAAACTTATCCTTAGGTTGCAGAAACAATGAAAAGAGAAGAAAATGAATTTCGTCAGCCAGGCTGCGAAATAATATTCATTGGTACGACCTATAAAAAAACTGTTTTACCATCGTTAGATTCATAATCAAGCATGTCATCTCTTTCACTGTTTCATGCTGGGTATACTGTTCTCAACAGCAATCTTTGTTTTTTTGCGTCACTCTACCGACGTGGATGAATATTCTTTCGGAAAGTTCGAAAGTCTATTTCTGTTCAGCTGAATTATCCGTGTAAATCATTGATTGAGCTCTCTGAAAATTTAATACTAAACCTGATCAAAGGAAATCAATTCTCTAAAAATGCAGAGTTAAGGGAAATCGTATTAAGAGCCAGCAACTTGCCACTTAAATTATATAGCAATCAATAACTAACAGTTTTAATATCTGAAAGACTTATTTAACAGCATCCAAAAGTAAGTATCGTAAAAACGTTCACGTTAACTATCTCCGAAAGCCTCAAGAAACAGTTAGAATAATAAATCATTCGTAACAAACTCACAAAATATATGGTAAATTATCCTGGCGTCGTTATTAACATTTTTAATCAATTAATTTTAAACTAAAAACCAGTAAAAAAACTACGGAATGAATCACTACACAGTCAAAAATCACTTTACGATAATATCATACTAGTTTAAACCCCAGTAAAAACATAACGGAAATTTTTGTAGTTATGAAAAAGTTTCAAATAAATGCATGATTCAAGAAAGAATAACTATTATATTTATAATTGAAATGAAATCAAATTACAGTTATAGTATAGTATTGAAAATTATACTTCCTTTTAACAATATAATATTAAATTAATTTATTTATTGGAAATTTCCTGATTAACCAAACAGCGCTGTGGTGGCGACCAGTGTAACTATTCGAGTTTCATCGACTTGCTGGAGGAGGACGATTATGGATGGTAACGTCCAGTGTCAGGCAAAACACATTTACATAAGGAGATTTCTGATACTCTGTTTGAATACTCTCATAATCTTTAACAAATAAATTCATAAACTGC